>JANTNT010086986.1:0-11386 GCA_024752375.1 Entacmaea quadricolor | reverse complement strand
GGGTGGGTGGGTGGACGGATGGACGGATGGACGGATGGACGGATGGATGGATGGATGGATGGATGGGAATTTGCAGTGTCACATTCACAGTGGCAATTAGTCCACTGAAATGCAGTTGCAATTTAGAAATATTGATTTCTACGGAGGAATGGAAACTGAAGAACCTTGACCAAAACCCTGAAGCAAAGGAAAAAAAACCAACAACTATAACACAGCGCCGGAATCGATCCCGGGTCAAAGTGGTGAATGGAGGCGAGCGCTGCAACGCTGCGCTACCAATGCTTCCCATCATTGGATGACCCTAAAAAATTCTAGAGTTGGGTGTTTTTATCTTTTGTCAATTAAACTAGTTACTAACTCGGCCGGTCGTAAGTTGACTGACGGAAGCCTAACACTGCCCAGGAAATATGTACACGTCTGGATTTGTCTGGGTTGCGTACTTATGAAATGGGTGTAACTGTTCTCATATTTCAGATACCTGATTAAGCAGTTTGGTAGAGGACTAATGACGGTACAGCAATCACCAATCAGCTTCCATAAACACGACATGTTTGGTCTCGATTCCACCGCCCTATAAACAAATACAAATAACACAAAAGCTTCTGGAAGCTTCCGAAAGGGTGCCGTTTTAGATTTCTCCAAAATAACTACCCACCTACATTGTTGATAAAATGAAATAAACTAATTAAAATTTGTGGGATGGTTTATCGTAAAACCGGTGGGAGGCAAGCGTCTTCATTACTACGCCATCAATTTTTCCACACTTGTTTACCACGTTGTAAGAGAATTATTATGTACTTATTGACCGAGTGGGAGGGCTGGACGCGAAAAATATTTGGGTCGACGAATGGAAAGAGCCGCTCAGTGAGGTTCTTACAAATGATCAAGACCAGTCCTAACTCAGTCAATAAGCATTTTATCATATGACCAATGTTTAGGAAGATTTAGCCTTTAAAATATTGTATTTTTGGCGCAACGTTCTGAGCGGGACGACTGTACGGGTTTTTTTCAGACCGGGCGTATGGATTCCATCACGCGCGCGCCAGTCCCGGCATACAGGTGATATGATAAAGTATCAGAATTATGTTGCACTTGGGGATCTTGGCTAAAAGATTATGTCGAAACAAGTCCAAATATAGTGGAACATTATCATACGTTAACGCTATACACAAACCTTGCCAAGACTGTAAGTCCTTTAGTCACGTGATCCACGGCACGTTTGTTAAAATCTTGCGCCAGCGATACACGAGCGAGATAAAGCTGCGTCTCGCCAAATCCTACGAAAAAAAAAAAAAAAAAGACCAGCTAGGTATGTGTAAGTTATTCATTTTATTGATCTTTTGACCTTTACAAACTAAAGGGTCTAAGCACCTTTCAAAGCAGGGACATATACAGGCCGTTGATCTAAGATCAACTGATATTCCTTGATCGCTTCATCATAAACACACAAGAGTTGCTTTATGGTAGCTATTCTATGAAAGAAGGGAAGAAAAAAAAACAATTTGTTACAAATCTGAGAAAGTGGCAAACGTCCCCGTCAATAAACAGTGAACTAAGAGAAGGCATCCCCGTACTCCATTATGAGCACTCTTTGATGCTATTTTTAGAATCCGATCTATTTTTAACTTGTTACCATTCCCGCGTGATAATCATGCCTCCCTTACGGTCAAAAATCAAAATCAAAAACAAAAACTAAAAAAAAAACCCACCGTACATGTACATCCCATACCGTGATAACAGAATCAAGATCTATTGCTTACAACGAAGATCACTTCTATCTATTTATGATATTATTCAAGTGACATCACAAGTACTTATTTCACAAGGTTTGTGAGCATAATTAACGTTGCCCTTGAGGAAGTCAGTCCAACATCTCACTCTCCTTTTCTAAGAACGCCTTGGTTTTACAGTGCAGCTTCTGTTACGGGGGCCAACGAGAACCAATCAAGAATTAGAGTGAAAACAATGCATTCAAACTTTAGCCAATTCTGGCTATAGCCAATCAGGAGAAAATAAAAAAAGCTAAGATCTGAATAATATCTGACAAACAACTTTGATGTTATCAAGAGACCATGGAAATGAAACACTGTGATTGGCAGCCGAGTTCAAGATTCTACTGATTGCACGATCACCCATGTTTGGCTCAAGTTTTCACTCTAAATCTTGATTGGTTCTCGTTCTCTAAGTGAACCCGGTTAGAGTATTTGCACCGTAATTATACAGGGGCAGATCCAGGATTTTCAGAGGGGTGAATCGGCAGAGGGCCAAACAGTTATCTTCAGGGGGGTGCAGTAGCCTCCTACGCAGTCATTCTTTGTGTTGGACACAATACAAAGAACGTCTGCGTAGGAGGCTATGGGTGCAGCGGCACTTATTTAGATAAACTTTTTGCACTGTTTCTGCAGTCATTACAATGTTCTTTGTACTTACTGATAAAGACTGTAGGCAGACGAGGTATCCAGCTAGAAAGTGGTGAAGGAAAGATCATTTAGTAAATAGATTATGATTGTTATAGGAGATACAGTATTTACCTCAGACGCTCGAGTGAAGGCTTTAAGAGCAGCAGTGTAACTTCCTCGGCTCATGTACGCCTCTCCAAGACACTCCCAACAATGCCTATAGGAAGACAGTTATTTTATTATTAACGAGTACTAAGCAACAGTATCAACAGCAGCAACATTAATGATGGCAACAGCAGCAGCAGCAACAACATCATTCATATTACAACAACAATATCAGTTATATTATAAAAACAACAACAAAATATCAACATTGGTCGACATTGATTATTAGCTTACGTGTCCTTGGGATCAGCTCGTAAAGAACTCTGGAAACTAATGACAAAAGATGTTAGAAACCAGTGACACTGTAGGGTGTTCATTTCTTGTGCGTTAAAACCTTACCAATTAATAGCATGGTTATTCTGATCATGCTTCAAATGATACAATCCTAAGCGAATCCAGGCCCACTTGCCCTCTCCTGGCGGAGCGTTGCTGGTAACACTGGTAAAAAGTTGTAAGGCTTCAGCCTGAGAAGAGTCGAAAACCATAGTTAATTTATGTTTAAAGTGGGAAACGTACGGTACTGTGACCCTTAAATGGCTTCCGCTCTGAACCAATCAGAAAACGAGAAAACAGACACCATCCAATCACAATGCTTGAATACGGAACCGTGTGTTTCCCACCCAAAAGAAAATTGCTCAATCACATACACCAAATAAGATTGTTTTAATAAACAAAACTTATTTAAATTACCTCTTTTCCAAGTTCAGTAAGCAAATCTCCTAAATGACTCCCTGCTTCATCACATTGTTGATCAAGATCAAATGCCTTTTGATAACACCGACAAGCTTTGCTGTAGAAACAAGACAATGAAATATCAACTAAAGAAATTGAAAGAAAACAAACTCTCTGGAGATAGATGCAGCTTAACGCGAGGTAACGGTCCGTACATTTTGTCACTCAATACACCGATCCCCAGCTTTGCTTCAACTACCATCAAACAGTGGGTATTTACCCAATGGAATATAGAATGTCCGACCAACAAACTCAAATTCATAAAATTCTTTAGTAGTTGTCGATATTTTTCTCTATGTACCTTTAGACAGACATATTATTTACAATTTTCAGTACTGATTCTATTCTACGCTGTATATCAAGAATACATTTTCGCTTGTCCGACGTAGCAACAGTAACTAGAGAGGTAGAGCAATGAATGCGGGATCGGTGTATTTTGTTGCGCGACAAAAAAAGCCGTTGGACGAACACGGGGAAGTTACACTAGGTAATGTTTCAGGCAACTTGTCTCGTTCAAGCAACTGATATAATGCGCAAAAGCTTATTTTATAACTTTTTTTTTGGATCTCCATATAAATCATTGCAAGACAAATTACACGAGGGGTGCCTAGGCAATGTCTCAGAAAGCAATCTTGACCAAAAGTGTCATAGACACATAGAGTAGTTTAACGCGGTTAAACTCTGAATGGGGATCCCTCATAAAATGAAGCAGACTCAGATACCTCAGCCTCCCTAAATCCAGCTCTGTCAAGGAATTTGAGGTCTTTTGTTTTACAGTGAGACCCGAAGAACCGTGGATACTAAACAATATTGTAGGTATGTTTATTTTGTTCTTTGACCAATCAGAAATGTCAATTTAACCTTGTGGTTAGGGAACCGTTTCTGATTGGTCAAACTACATTCCTAAAATATTTCATAGTGCCCAGGGTTCTCCTGGTCGTTCTGTAAAGAATAAAAAGTAGAATATTTTTGTACAAACCTGAGGTCCTTTAGAACTTCCTCGTAATAATAACCAAGGTACAAAAATGTTGGCGAATAATATGGATCCATTTTAGCTGCCTAATGTAAATGTAAATGTAAGTGTTATTAGTTCTCCCCAAGCAGCTTTTCAGAACCAATTTACAATCATCTGCTGTAAGCTGCTTAGTTTTGCGCCGTTGGCAGCCGCGCAGCTTACAATCATGAGAAGTTAATAGTTACTAAATAATACGTAAGTAGTTATGCCTCTAATTGGAATAGGCTGTTGAACCGGGAGACAATCCTCTACTCTTAGCTCAATAGGTTCTTTACATGAATGGTACAGGTTAAGTAAGGGATGTGAGACAGGGCCTACCGTTTAAAGTCCTTAATCGAGACGACTTGAAGGTCTAACCAATTGCAGATATCATTACAAAGGCAGTACTTTCTCCTCAGTTATTTTAAGACCATGAGTTTTGGTCCGGCCGGGATTCGAACTTCCAACCTCCCGCACAAAAGGCCGGTGCTTTTACCAACCGAGCTATGCGGGTGGCGGTAAAATAAGTCAATTAAAACAATTTACTGAATACGTTTACGTTAAGGAAGAAGATGGTTATAGCAGCATCATTCAACAACATTGACAGCATAAGAAACACCAACAACAACAACAACAAAACAAGATCAAAGAAACGCTAAACATTAAAGCTTGGATGGACAAAGGTTCCCATCAGAAAGCTTGTCTGTAGGAAGCATAAGTGCCATGCCCTGCTAGTACGCTGCCTCTCACCACTGAGGTCCGGGTTCGACTCCATATCTCAGGTCTCATGTGAGTACAGCTGTTTGTTGGTCCTCTCCCTTGCTTCGAGGGTTTTTCTCCGGGTTCTCCGGTTTTCCTCCCTCCACAAAAATCAACATACTAAATTTCAATTCGAGCTGTGATTTAGTTGTGCCCTGACTTTGATCAGCCTTATGATTGTTTCAGGGTCCGATAAAATTTATCCGATTGATCCGCCTCTCAACACTGTTGTTGGGGTTCAACTTCTGTACTTGGCGCCACATTTATGGTTGTGGCCAAACTGAATATTATGTACTAGATACATACAGTACTGACCTACAGCACGTACATAATACGACATGCCGTAACATTGAAATGGCTTCCTATTGTTGTTATGCGATTCTTTTAATATCAAAGAGTAGACATGGTTGCGGTAAACTACCACAGGACCCGTACGGAAGCTCGCGTGCTCCTATGAAAACCGTTGGCGAAAATCGCGTGGTGTCCGTATGCCAGGTTCGTAAAAACTTTTTTTTAGGTTAAATCTTTCAAAAAATTGGTGAAATGATAAAATGCTTATTGACTGAGCTAAGTCTGGCCGAACGGGAGAATATTTGGTTTTTGGTCATTTGTATGGATCTCGCTGCGCTCGTTCTGTACGTCATGATCTCAATCTAAATACTTTCCAACCGACACCCCCCCCCCCCATTCAGTCAATAAGTACATAATAAAGTACGGCTACGAATTCGCCGTGTCGTTTCCAAGTAATACGAAATTTGTTCTAAACTTTATATCGTTCATACAGTTACCTTAAGAAACCGAGTCAAACATTTGTTTCTATCTGCGCGAAGGTCACCATTCATCTGCCAGTACAGTTTACCCAACAAGAAATAATAAAGTGCACAGTCTTGACATAACTCTATCGCCTCTAGAAATCTGGAGGATAGAAAGAACGTATGACTATTCTAGTAAGAAGATATTTTAGGCTAAAATAGGCCTTTTACAACAACTGGTCACGTGGTACAAAATCCGCCATGCTGGATGGCAAAAGAATGTGACGGCCTTTATAACAAAGTGACTTCAACTATTTAAGGAGTCTCCAAAGGGTTTTCTGTGAACGTGCGCGCGCTCTTAGGATCACGTACCATCTATTGTTTTTTCAAAATTTTGTTCCCCAAAACTTTCGTTTTTAATCTTCAATAATTCAAAAACGGTTTGGTAAAAGTTTTGAAATTTTTGCACGTGGTTTTAATTTTACTGTTAGAAAGTGAAAACGAAAAATAAAAAAAATCCTTAAAGAGGAAGCTCTTAAAAGTAATATTCTTGATTTTTATGGATTTTCCGCCATACAGAATTTTTTCTTTTTCACCAAAACTAAAAATAAGGTTACAGAGATAAAACATGCTGATTTTTAACAATTTTACCGAGCGTTTATCAAGTTACGATTTTTCAAATGTAAAATTTAGGTCGTCTTATCAGTGTTCTATTGTTGCCATAGCAACATAATACGTCATATTTCCATATTTATTTGAATCCTTATTTTATATACCTTGATTTGACAGGTTGAACTACTGTTATATATAAACCAAAAAGGTTTTTTTAAGATCACTGTGATGGGTGTATGCCAAAGTTATATACCCTTTCAAGCCTCCTTAACCTTGACTTTTCTTTGTATTTGATGTCCCAGTGCACAGTTTGCCATCCAGCAAGGTGGATTTTGTACCATGGGACCTGTCGTTGAAAAAGGCCTATCTCTGGCGTAGTACTTGGAGAGAACCTTAAAAGTGAAAGCATTTTTTGCATACCTGAGCTCTGCATCGTCAAATAACTTGTCTGCAAAACTTATTTTCCCCTGTAGCAAATATAAACAAACATGAAAGTTAACTATTGGAAATTAGTTAAATTGTAGCACTGTCTGGTGGGAATAATTAAACTGACGTTTCGGACGTCCGAAACGTCAGCTTAATTATTCCCGCCAGACAGTGCTACAATTTAACTAATTTCCAATATTTTATTTCAAGAAACACCGACGCAGTCCATACTAGTCGTCTGACTAGTTTTTACCATAAAAGTTAACTGAGAAATTGATAAAACAATTTATAGACGCCAATAATCATGGTTTGGATCCACAACCGTTAAGATTTCTCTATGGAAATGAATAATCTTTATTTATGTGCACCCTATTTATCTTTTTCCTCAGACGAAAACCTTTAAGTGTAGCTTGTTGCAATTTACTAGTGTCAAGTTTACCTATGACTCATTATTTATAATACAATGGACCCAGCTCAAACCAGTTTAGTCTCCCGTTTTTTATTATTATTATTATTATTATTGAATACTTCATTTAATTAACTGCATGGAGCATCAAGTCAAAGTAGAACGTCCCCCTCTAAAATTTTGGCAATTTTAATAAATCTATAGGGAAAAAATTAAAATATAAGATTTTTCAAGCTTTTTACTGTGTGTGACCCCCAAAATTTCTTGAGTGCCCCCTGATCCTGGGTTCTCGCTACGCCCCTGATGTGGTAGCGAGACTAACTAAACGCCAGAGAGTTAGTACCTGAAGGGCTACAGCGGCGTGACATGTTCTGTCAATATCCAACGCTCTAGTGCAGTACTGAGGAGAGTAGAAAACGCGATCACAAATTAATAACTGGGTATGAACTTCACATTTTACTTGACTTTCTTGATGTTATCATCATCATCATGATTATCAAAACAGCAAAAAAGGTGGAGGGGGCAGTCAGAAGCCCTACGTGGGTGTGTGGGCACCACCCCCCTTCAAGAAAATTTTGAAATATGCCAGCGTTTTCCAAGTGTTACACATAAAGTTGCAATTACTTCCTACACTACTGAATTACTGACATCTTGTTACTGTTTCAAGCCCATAAGAGATGAAATTTTCAACACTTTAAACGCGTAACAAGTGCTTTTCCGTGCCAACCCCTTCCTTTCTATGGCCCTGCACGATTCCAGTTCGTGGTCACTTCATTCAACTTGCATATCGGGGCTTTAGTTGGTAACAGTTTTAGTCCTCCGTTTATTCCACAATATTTCTAACCCATTGATTTATTACATTGTAAATTCAAATGGACTACTTCGGCCATTTGTAGGACTTGTAGGCCATTTCCGAGTCCGGCAGGAAGTCAGAGATGAGCCCTAACGCCGACACGGTCCTTCTGAATTTAATATTTAGGTCTTATTATGTATTATTTTTCAAGGGAATTCTAGTTTATCGATAAAATGTTTTTATTTGCCTGAAACTGACTTGTACTAAGCTCTATAATAAAAATAAATTTATTTAATTATTTATACTCGGATTTGAGGAGTAGCATAGAAGTATGTACTAATAGCTAGTATCTCTGAGTCCACTCTCACACATTACCACTACATTCAGTATTCTATGCATACAATACTTGACTCACATGTTAATTTTTATGGAGGAAAGAAAACCAGAGAACCAGGAGAAAATCCCTTGGAAGCAAGGGAAAGAACAACACATCAAACAAACTCAACTATCACGTGGTGCCTCACAGGTAAGCACTGAAACCACTGAAAGTACAAACTCTTAGAACCACAGAGGTGAGAGACGAGCGTTCTACAGCCTACACCATCCATGCCACCTTGCTCTGTTCTTACCCTGTCCGAACTACTTACATCTGCAGCTTCTTTGGTTTGTCCCAGTATTAGGAGAGTCTCTCCCATGCTTGTCAGTATCTCAAGATCTTCCTTATTATTCACTAAAACCTGAGAACACCAAAAATACTTATCAATACTTGTTTCTTTGTTAGTTGAGTCTCTTATGGTTCATGGTAATGTGAGATGTATTGGGAAATTGCAGATAGTTTGATGACGTAATTCCGCAGGAAACAATCTCAAGAAAAATTTGATTAGCGATATCAATTTTCAAGTGCAAGTTTCCAGGGAATTATATAGTTAGACATAATTTTCCTTGAATTTTATAGAGTTTTTGAGTTTTCCTAAAGGATAGTAGATTCTGCTCTGTATCTACACTCTGCTCAATCAATCAGCGTCCAATTCAGCCTTTGCGGCACTTGTGCGATCAGATTCAGTGACAAACAGGAAAAAAACTAACAACTTTGGTTTTGTGACTGTCTAGTCTTCTTGCTTACCCCAACCACGGCATCCATCGATCAAATTGGAATTTAGAAATGTTGATTTTTACGGAGTGAGGAAACCCGGAGAACCCGCAGAAAAAAACTCTTGAAGTACAACAACTCTATTCAATGAGACTCCAGATCACGATTCGAACCCTGAACCTATGGACCTCAGTCACGAGATGCAACATACTAGCAGCGTATGCTACAATGATTCATTAGATTTACTGTATACGATTCTCCTATGTATACATGTAAACACCATAATGATTTATTGAACATCAAAATGAAGCCATACAGGATGAAATATATATAGGATATTACACTTTGGCTTGAAGATATGAATTTTATTTTCGAATGGTGAAAACAATATTTTACGAGAGAGCGCAGCGAGCGAGTAAAATGTTGTTTTTAACACGAGAAAATAAAATTCATATCATCAAGCCAACTTGTAATCTCATAGGCGGCGGAGCGGTTTGAAAAGTGTGGAAGGGGGTAATATGTCACATTGTATGAGAAAAGTGGGAGGGCTAAGTACTTAAAATGTATGGAATTTTTTCGAAAAGTCGGGGGGCTATAGCCCCCAGCTCCCCGTCTGCGCCGTCCCTGAATGTTCTTTTTATTATATGGACAAACTGAGGAAAACTAAAATTTAAGTTTAATTTTAATTTGGCGGGAATTTTTTTATAAGACGCGCGCGCACATCCGGGACATAACTTTTTCATATCTTCACTAGTGAAAATATGGAAAATACGAGTGTTTTAGTTTCCGTTAAAACACTATTATCCATATAATAAATCGATCAGCGTAAATGAATAGATATTTCTCTCAAATCTGCAATTTTGGGAGTGATTTTACCGAGCTCTAAGCGAGCTCGCAATTAATTTTGAACATGTTCAAAAACCCTGTGACATAGCGGCACACGAATTTCGTAGGTTGTAGTGGAATCGCCAGCTGTTCACACGCGCCATTTTGCATCGCAGTGTAATCAACGCAAAAGCGGCAACAAAAATCACACCCCAAAACCACAGTAAAAACTGTCCTGTCAATAGGCCTTCAGTAAGCAATACTCAACCTCTTCTAAGATGACTCTTGCTTCTTTAGCTTTCAGAGATCCTTGTTTACGGAGTGCTTCAGCATGCTTTATTCTACAGCAGAACAGAAGAACAACTATATCAGTGGATGATACTCATGCTACACATTAAATAAATAAATAATATGGGAAATATAATGCGAAAGAAAGGAGGGGCTTTCTTAAGGCCGATTTATTACACAGTACAACTTTTCCCTACAACTCAGGTCCATGCAATCTACTGACGTCATGCCTACAACACTCCAAAACCTGCTTACGACTGTTGCATACGACAGGAAAAAGAAGTTAGAGCATTTTAAAATATGTTTGAATTAACCTTACGACAATCGTAAGTCATGGCGTTAGCAGATTGCATGTGTTAGTTGAAGGGAAAAGTTGCACTGTGTAAATCGCCTTTAACCTCCTTTTCAGTAATTTTCTAATTTTTTTTTACCAATAAGTATGTTGTGCTGTTGTTCTGGAGTATTCTTCACAACAAGGCATGTTACCGATTTGATTGCCGATAGAGTATTATCCATGTCTTAAAGCAGGTTTCATGTAGGTGAGAAAAGTACGGTTTCCCGACTCTTGCCTGAATGGCTTCTGCTCTGAACCAATCAGAAAGCAAGAAAACAGACACCACCCAATCACAATGCTTGGATATGGTAACCATTTAAGAGTCACGGTACCGTACGTTTCACATTTATACGAAAACTTTTCTGTTGCTCAACACTGTAAATGAGAAAACCTTTACCTTAGAAGTGTCTTTAAGTGGTTTCTTTGCATTTCGTTAGCTATTGCACCAACATTTTTTATTCCTATTGTAAACAATACACAATGCACATTTTTTCATTTTTGTTTATATCTTATATCTGCACAATTTCTCATTTTAAAAATACACGTACTGTAGTTATGTCTACCTTTTACTGCACTTCTTTCAGCAGATTTGTAGTCATGAACATTAAGCTCTACTTTCACCAGGTAAAGCCAGCCCACTGGACAGTTAGAGTATGATTGCAAACCTGTGAAATTAATATAATGTATAAGAAATTAATAATTCAGCCGAACCTTTTTATCCTTTAGGAATGATCACAAACCACCTATAGTGAACATCATCCAACATGACCACCACTTTTATTCCCTTAAGAATGATTGCAAACCACCTATA
>JANTNT010086875.1:0-11391 GCA_024752375.1 Entacmaea quadricolor | reverse complement strand
GCCACAAGAAGAAATTGTCAATCACTGGACAGAGTCTGTGATCAAATTCCCGACCCAGGGGCACATTTTTGCTATCATATCCCACCCTTTGCCCGCATACCCCACCCTTTGCCTGCATACCCCCCTTGGGACTTACACTGATATGCTGCATAATTTCAAATTGCTGTAACTATTGAAATTTTAGGGTTACGACAATGAAATTTTGCTCGATTGCTAATTTTAGCATGCTCTTTCAAAAGATGTCTGATTTTTTCAATGAGTTTGGAAAAAAGCATTTCATGACCACAGCTTTATTTTGGGCTTTATACACACCCGGCCTACTTAATTGATGACAATCGATCATTGGAAATCAATTGATAAATCGATATTAATCGATGAAAGTTAGTTAATTGATATCAATTGGTATCGGTCAATTGATGATCAATCGATAGTCACATGAAGCCTTTCTGCTAATTACCTCAATCAGTATCAATTGACATCGATTGGTATTGGTTTTTATTGAATACTTGCCCTTTTACATTTGTATTATTTGTCGTATGTATTTCCTAATCCAGTTGTATTTTCCAGTTTGCTTTGTGAAACACGTTTGAATTTGTATTTAGTCTGAATTGCACAAGAAAAACACGACAGCATAACTCCAGATCCTGAGCGAAATAAAGGCCCGAGAAAACATGAGAGAAAAGTAACATTCTTAATGAAGTACACCACGAATTCTCCAAGGGATTCCCTATTATATTAATTGAGGGGGCACCATTAATAAAATAGAAGCAATCTATTGTTTATTTTTTATTCTAACAAGATTAGAGTTTATGCTTGGGTATTAAACCTATTTATAATATTTTACACATTTAGGTTCAATATCACTGAGTCTGATAAACGGTGAACCGTGATACAATATCACTTCACTGAAACTGTTAGTTTTGTTTGTATCTACTCTAAATATTCCCCATGGATAAACTGTATTAAATTTTTAAAAAATTAAAACTCTTGGAGATATTTCTTTCGTAATAACGTATATAAAAACCTGTTTATCAACGATTGAATGGAATTTTTTGGGAAAAAGATAAACAATTGAAAATCGATACCAATCGATGGATGACAGTTGATATTTGTCGATGATCGATTACCGATCGATAAAAGGTCACAACAAATTGGGTCATCGATTTCCAATATTAATCGATTGATTGTCATCGATTGATATCGATTGGTATCGATTATCGAATTTATCGATTAAGTAGGCCGGGATACACAGGGTGTTTGAATCAGCCATCATTCTCGAGGCTCCACCAGCCTTAACTCAAATCAAAGCCAAAAACCTGTACAGTAACAACATAAGTGAGCTTCTTAAAAGATGAACATCAGAATTCTAGTATGAAGTTAAGCTTAACAAGAAGAAATTCTATGAAGTTTACCTCAGATATCCGGCCAACTAAACACACGAGTCTGCCAACATACTGCTTTAGCATTGAAGCATTGACTCTTGGTGCTTCCATAACTCCTTTATGAGATGTTTGATGAACTTTTGGGGAGAATTTAAGCTAAAAATCCAATCAAAAGACCGAAATTATTTCAAGTCGCTTTGCTTTTTCGCGGGAGAATGATTTTTGTCGCGCGCTGTATACTTGTACTCAGGACCTCACGCTTGACCACAGGAATCCCAAGGTGGCATTTTGATACATATTTTAAATTTTCTTATCATTTTGAAATAAATTATATAATCTAATTTTGTTACATTAATAACATTATAAAGCTAAGGTATCTTTATATAAAACTTTTATCTTAAAAATTCACATTTATTAAACTGAAGGCCGACAGTATAGACTGGGCTCCCTGTGGTTAATATAAACAAAACTAAAAGGAGAAGAGTGGGCCGGGAGGGGATCAATGAATCACTTGATTGAGTCATTTCTAAATTAATTCAAAATGGCCGAAGTTCCGTTGCTGGAGTCGTTCTAAAAATATCTTTGTTACATTCACTTGTAGCGACGTGTTTCCGTTTATGATCTGTAAAAGTTGTGCTTAAAAATAAGTTGACAAGCTAGTTATTCGTTTCCCCAGCTATGAGGACGATGTAGTTTAAGACGATCCTTGGATAAACTGGGCACATTTGGTTTTATTTGTACATTAAGACACGTCTATACACAACATTTCTTGGAAATGAGCTTCTTGCATAACTTATACGCAAAGGTGATACCTGATGGTCATCCCAGAAGGAAGGATTCCTATGTTAGCGATGTTTCTGATTCGACAGTTTATGAAGATTTTGAAAGTGACGATGGCTTCGTAGTTTATACAGAACTGAAGACGTCGTCTACTCCTTGTCTCAAGTCAAACACAGTAGGTAGCTGCAGCCATATTAAATTATACTATATCAGTGCCTATAATAGTCCCAGAAGAATAACTCCTTTGTTTTTGCACTTATTCACCTTTTGGTTTTGCCTTCGACACGAAAATTTTCCAGCAAAATATATTATTTCAAGGCAACGTGGATAAGCTGGCACGACTCTATCACAACAATCAGTCACAACAACTACTTCACGACTACAGTTTTAGTTAAACTCAAATAGATCAGAATTTTTAAACATTTATCTTCATTAAAACTCAAATAAATCCTTATATTTGACAAAGGTAATTATATTCTTTAGCAAACGTGTGATGGTCAAAGAAAACTCGAGTACAATGGGTTGCAGAATTCTGCTCCAGGATATCCAGGAGCATATTACAACAACCAAGCAGGTAAGATGGAACTTGATATCTCATCTTGATATCTCATCTAAAGTTAGGGTTTAAACAAATCGTTTTTATTCACGGTTTTCCAATATTTTGACTTTTTGAAATTTGATTTTCTGTTTCCAGGGTCATCGTTACAAACTACATACTCATACGATGCCAAAGTAAATTATCATTCGAGAGGACCGAAAGAGCAAACAGCTTCAACCTTCATAACTGCATCAGATGTGCCACTAAAACTTTCCAAGCACTTGGAAATGATTTATAACACTAACAAATCTATACATAATTTCAATCCTCGCGCTGTAGATATTGGAGAGTTTTTTTACGACTTTCATCTTGAAACGGCAGTTCTAAAATCCTGTGAAGGCAATACTTAATAAAGATGATGATGACGACGACGACGATGTGATGAGGACAGATAGATAGAGAGCATATCAGTAATGGTCTTGTAATCATTATATTCAACCCAATAACACATAAAGAGGCGGCAATGTAGGAAAACTCCGGGACTGATCCATAAAATAGAGCAACAAGAATCGAGTTACCATATCAAATTTTCATTGACCATCAGTGAGCCTAATGCCGAATGAGCCATTCGTAATCCCGCTCTAAACACGTCTAAAGAGCAGAGAACTGAAGAAAATGATCACACTTAGTGGTAAAGAGCAAAAGTCAAACGTCAATAAATACTAGATATAGAATGCTTTGGAGTGGTATTCCGTGAATTATGTCATGCGTCACTATATTAACTATGGTCGGTCACTTGTATTTTCTTCTTGTACACGCGAGCCTTCAGGTGAGAAGGCATTGTGTACCACGAGGAAGCATTGTATAACTACCTTATCCCACGCCATTCAAAATAGAGTGGAATACCGACGAATGTACAACGGCTTTACTACATTCTGATTGGCTTTATTTTCTACGGTATGGGATGAAAACTGATAGTACTTAGCAGGGCATGAAGTAACGGCCAGTCAATATTACTTGCGAAAAACGTTTTAACTTGTTATTACACATTCAGCTCACACCACTTTAAGAGAGCAAAGAGATCCAATATTGTTTCCAAACAAAAAACATACTTGTCCGATCGAGTACCAAATTTTGGCCAAATTTTTATTCGTAAAACGGACTACAAAGTTTGGGACAAATTCAGAGAACTGCAGTGATATTCCAATGAAGCTGTTCGAAGAACGAAACATGACATTTTACAAATTATCGCGTCAAGTCTTACCGCGTATGGAAAATTGCAATCGAAAATCGAGTGGTATCGATTTTCCCAAGCTGTCGTTTTGTGTGACGTTACCACTAAACTTGTAACTGCAGCTTCACAGACTTTAATTTTTTTTTTTTTTTTTTTTTGTGGTGAAGTTCTCCGTTTTGATCCAAAGGTTTCGTTCGATAACCGAGTACATATCTAAATAGCTGTTACTTTCCTAATAGTAGTTTGAGGTTAGTGTATGAAGCTGTTTGCATAAACCATTTAGTTTTTCGTAGCTATAATTTTTCTTCTCAATCTATGAAGTTATAAATATTGTTATTTATAATTATGTATTATGCTCAGTAAAGATCCACAATAAATATGTTGGCAAACCGCTCAAGCATAATTGAAAATAACCGCAATGGAAAAATTAATAGCATCCAAATCCATCTGGTATGAAGTTGACGATGATAACTGATTGACTTGACTCATCGTAAATTAAGTCATTATACTTCCCTTTCATTTCGTTTAAATCTATACAGCTTTAGACCAAAGGATAGAATTTCGGCTTGTTTCAAGTTAGTATTGGGTTTTTTAATAAAGAAGGGCGAAACTGAGTGCAATGAAATAGAATAAAAGCTATAGCACGCGACGAGAAATGATTGGCGCACAAGGCTACCGGAATCTTTGATCAACAAACGGACACTACATTTGCAAATGTACGGCATTTATTCTTAACCCATTATATTTGTTTGCCTAACTTATCTATTTTTTGCCGCTTCGGTAGAAAAATCACTTCCATATTTATTGTCAATGATATTCAGTTCACGAGTCGATCAGAAACATCGACCATTTCAAACTTTTCTTCCCGGTTTTTAATGATATTTGCTCGAAGAATATCAAATTAAAAGTTGAAACACACATTCATGTCCATATGCAAACTTCCGTCAACTTAACCCAAATAGTGAGATGAGTGCGAACCAGCGACGAACATGCGGCGGCATTAGCGTGATGAACTCGACTCAGACTTTAGAATTACCAGACCAAAATTGTAAGTAGACCTTCAAACACTGTTTTATATTTTCATATCTTCATTTGCATCGTGTTTTCGAATATTTGAAGTATTTTCCGTGTTGGTATAACACTTGCTTTAACAGTTATTTGTTGTCCGCTTTAAAATCTGGTATTTTCTGTCTTCTTCGCATTTGGTTTGCTCACGAACGTATTATATAGTATAGAAGTACAACAGAAAGTGAAAATAATAATCGCGAATGGAAAGAATTCTTTCTCCACTTTATATGCCAGCATCAGTTTAGGTTTTACAAGATAAAATTAAAAGTAAACGAAATCTCTTTTTCAGTTATTGAGGATCAAGATACATATTGAACGAGTTTTGTAGAGTTTTCTCATCTGAGTTGATCTTGTTGTAGCCAAAAAATAAAGGGGATATCCCTCTAAATTAGGATATTTGCTTCAGCCTTTAAAATATTACCAGTGTGAGGTTTATTTCTTGAGTTTTTTTTCACCTCAAATTATTCTAAAATAACCTTATACGAATCAATCAATATTTTTGATTCTGATCGAAGTTTTCGAGCAAGAACTTTTTCATAACTCTGCTTTCGATATCACCCTATGACGTTCCATTGAATTTTTTTCCTTTTGAATTAAAACAAGCAAATTAATTTCGCTGACAGTTGGTTATAGACGACGAAGGCCATTTCAATAAAAGTCTTCTTTTTAACAAAACAATATTGTCTGTTCATCGTATGTTTTGGCGTTTTTCTTTCAACTATAGTAAACTACTGGGGCTATTCGGTTTTGATGTCGGATAAAAATGACGTAAATATGGTATTTCCAGGTTTAAATATCATAACGCCGAAGCCTATTGGTCGGTTTGAACTGATGTAATTCTTTCCAAGCTTAAATAAAGATTGGTCATCAGTACGCTTTGAGTCAACAAGCTACGAACAACTCGTGTGATTTTTGACAAACCAACAACCGATGTCAGATTAGAGAATTTGTATATTCGAGGTAAGAAATCAGTGGCACCTAAAGTGGAACTGATACCTAGAATTTATTATTATTCGTTTGTTGAAGTTTAGAACGATTCTAAGACTTACAAACCGCTTGTTGCCAAGACTGTAGAATGATCAATGCCAGCATGTCTGGTAGATGAGATCATCGAGCAAGCGTCGATATGAAATCGAGACTATCGAGACTAATTTCTTTTTTAATTTACCTATTTATTTTCTTCTCAGAAAATTCACCAAAATACTTTATTTCAAGGTTTTCAAAAACCGCTAAATTTGTTTCAAGGGATTCGTGATTAAAATAGTTTCGAGTTGAAAGTCTTCAAGTTTTCGTCTGAACAACAACGTCTGCCGACTCTCCAGATTCCATAGTGATAAATTGGCAAGGACAGAAACTTATAGAAAATTCATGTGAAAGATTTAAGCTAGTCTATTGTTTGTATTCAAAAAATATGAAAACAATAACAAAACACGAAAAAAAATTTCGTTGATAAGTTTTTGCCTTTGGGCAAAAGCTAGAATGTCAAATATTTGTTACTGCGGTGCTTTTTGTGCGGCAATATTGAAAGAACAAAAAGTTCTCCTTCGGTTGATCAACTTTTATGTGTTTCGACAATCAATGATCCCAACAAATCTGGTGCCAAGCGCACAGAATTGTAGAATTCGCAATATTGAACTAACAAAAAGGAATCAATGAAAAAGAAAAACGGAGAAAATATTCACAATGATGCGTTTTTCAAAGGAGCAACCTTCATGCAAGCGATAATATATTTTCTTAAGTTTAGTAATATTTTTCTTTTCCTGTCAAAGCTGGTTTTTTTTTTTTTTTTTTAATTAAGTGTGCAGAAATTACGGATATTGCATACATAAACTTTTTCTCTTGCTTAATTCATGGGAATAGGTTTGGATGTTCAGCTAGCTGTGGGCCTAAAGCAGGCAGGTCTTTAACAAGTTATCAAATGATATAAAAAAGCTTGCTTAAATCCTGATTGACGCTTATCATATATTATAATAGAGCATGCAGTTTTCGTATCAGTCTCTGAACCAGTCAGGAAGCAAAAAACAGACACCAATCGTGGTAAAATCAATTCTTGCCAGAAGGCATTTACGAAAAAAGCTCTAAAATTATGAAATTTCTATCGATTTTCACTATTACAATGTTTCTGCGTTTTGCCACGATGAGCAACATCAGAGGACACAATGTTGCCGTGTTTTGTCACGATGAGCAACATCAGAGGACACAATGTTGCCGTGTTTTGCCACGATGAGCAACATTGGAGGACACAATGTTGCCGTGTTTTGCCACGATGAGCAACATTGGAGGACACAATGTTGCCGTGTTTTGACATCAGAGGACACAATGTTGCCGCCACAATGTGCCCTCGTTTAGTCACGCCCTAACTGTTTTCCGAAGGAATTGGCATTTGGGTATTTGATATTTTTTATTTATAGGTCAAGGTGATATTTCCTTCCTATTCACTTCAACTGCCGTCATGAACTCGAGTTGGAGCGTCGTTTCAGAGGTTTCTATGAAAGTCTTTCACTAGCCCTCATTCCTGACTGATTACAGAACTAACATTTATCCTTTAAATTAACTAAAAAATAAAGACTTTTAGGCTTGACTTTGCTTGGTTCTTCCACGCATTTACTCCACATGATCTATTATTTCTATATAAAACACTATACCTATACACATATACAACTCATAGACTTCTTTCACCTCTTATCAGCCCCTTACCCAACCTAAAAAAGATCCCCTACAGTTTCAGTTGTCCAATTAGCCCTTGAGAAAATGGACTTTCTTTCGCTTTTCTCTTTTTTCAAATTCAGTTTCTAAAACGCAACATGTAGTAATTCATTAAGAACTCCTGCAATTCCTCCTGCAGGCTGAAATTGGGCAAATTTAACCCCCAATATACAAGAACCTATGAAAATATTCACAGGTTCCAGGCCCGTAGCAGGGTGAAAAATTCTGGGGGGGGCCTTACAGTAGAGGACTGTCAATCACGTTGCAAGAAAAAAAAAAACGAATTTTACTTGCAGGGTATCTACATTGTCTAGTCAGTGGTACTTATTGTTATACGTAACAGCATTATTAGGGAAAGGAATTCTTTTGGTAAAACTCCTTAGCAAACTAGATTCAGAAAATTCCCTGCTGAAAACGTCAGAAAAAAAATTGTCCCTTGCCTTGATAAAATCGGTCTACACCTTGATGTTGGGCACATTAGGACGTCTACGTTCCCTTGTTAAATCTGTAGCCCTATGGACATCTTTCGGGGTATGCCAAATATGTCCTTTCTATTGTCCTTTGCCTCCCACAAACGTGCCAGCTGCGATGATCAGATCAATGTTCTCGGTCATTTCTTTGTTCACTCCGATTTGTTTTATTTGCTGTATTTCTAAAGATTTTACCCTCGAAAAAATCTGGGGGGCCGGGCTCCCTGGCCCCTCTCCCTGCCACGGGCCTGGGTTCTTATGTGAAAACTTACCAATACAGTTTATAATGGTAATTTTCTATGAATATTTAGAAGAAAAACTCTTCCTGTTCATTTTATCACAGAAACTTAAAGGGGGTTCCCTTTAGTTTGCTAAAATATATAGAAAACTGTAATACAACAAAACTGTTTCAGGATCATTTTCCCTCGTTAAGAACCCTTTCAGTCTGACCTAGGCGGTGCGAGGTGTTACTGTAATCATCTTTTTCAACAGTGAAATAAAGGACGAAATGTTCTCGACCTTCAAATAGCTACGCCGTTTCGAAATTTATCAATCGAAGTACCGCTGACTTTTTTTATCACTGAAACATTCAGTACACTCGGCTCAAATGATATGTGGAACTTTTTCAAGCACTCAGTTATTGCTTATTCGTGGGTGTATACTGAAGTGAAGTAGTTTTCAAAATTAATTATACTTTCACACGCCAAATGCTACATTTTATTTTCCCCATTTTAGTTTTCGAATCACGCAAATAAAAGCGGAATGCTTGAAGTTTAACTCTTTTTAGGATTTGAGAAGAACATGTTGAAATTAACGCCGATTAACATATTGAAAGCTTGATATCCTGTGATGTTCATTTCACAATCTTATCAGTCTTGTGCTATATCAAATGCTATTGGTAAATTACAAAACGCTCTTATTTGTTCAGTAAGTGACCGATCGTCCTGGGGGGCGGTAGCTTCGGTTTAAAAACTCAAGAAAACGTATCCCCCTTTCACAATCACTTTTAAAAAATGTATTTTGCCATATTTTGCCGTTACAAAAAATGTACCTCTCAGTTTCAACTGATTTTTAAAAATGTACATGTACCCGCTCCATTTCCAACACTCCCCACCCACCCATCCCTAGGACGTAATAAACGATCGCTACCTAAAAACTAACTAGATGTAGGTTCGAACGTTCTCGTGGATTACTGTACTGAAGTCCGGGGTAAGAAATACTCCCATAAAGTAAAATTATAAGACCAACAAATTGTAAATAACATTTCCAAACTAGAACACAGACAACTTCTCATATATATCGCTACGAATTTCATATTTTGTTTATCAAGAATAACAGTCTATTATGTACTGCATTTTTACAGTTCTTCCACTGAGGTGGCCGACAAAAATTATATACTGATGGCTACGAAATAAACTGACATCAATAACTTGGACATTTCTTTAGAGACATTCTTGAACGATGTAAATAAGACTTAGCTTGATGGTCATAAATGTCTCTTTATTTGAATGGATAAAAATAGATATCGTTGAAGTGATCATCTGATCAGATATAAGACATTACATAATGTCTGGTTTTGATCTAAAAGTCGTCCCGATTTCCGTTGACAACCGCAGTTTGAAAAGTGAGATAAGAGCAAGCAAATTTCGCTTCTTTCTTGGAGGCTCCTGAAGGAATAAAACGGAGCAAAATGGCCTTATTATTCATTTGAGCGTAATATTTTTGTAAGTTCAATCCTCTCAGAAAAGAAGTCCTTACCATGATAGAATGGAGACAGAAATAGATATTTATTCGTACGGCGAGTGGCAAACGTACGGTCACCGTGACTCTAAATTGGCTTCCGTTCTGAACCAGTCAAAAACTGACGAGAAAACAGATCAAGACACCATTCAATCACAACGCTTGAATACGGAAGCCATTTAAGGGAAGGTGCGTTTTTTATTTGGGGAGGGGCTGGGGAATTTGGAGTAATTTTTTCAGAAAAAACCTTAACCTTCCCATGCCATTTCAAAACTAAACTCGTTATCTTCCCCTTGAAATGAACAAGGATACATGACCCTCCCTTTTATGGTCTTAATAGTTTTAATAACCATGCACGATCGTTTGTGGAAGATTTTTTTCTCGGCAGGAGTACAAAACACGAAATTCAAACAGATTTGTTCGAAAACAAGTAAGATAAACACAACCGAGCATTTTTACTTCTATCAAAAAGAGTTTCCTCTTTCCAACCGACGAACAATTTATGTGTTAGAGACTGTGCAATAACTCAGTATCAGGAGAGGTTTTAAAATGAGTACACTACGGCTTAAAGTTAACTTGAACACCCCTGTACAAAGGCTGAAATAACTTCTAACCCCCTCCCCACCGGGACACGGGGTTAAAGCTGACAATTAGCGTACAACCATTCCCCTTAGAACTGACTTCCAGCCGTAACTTTCTGAAATTTTGAGCGAGCGAAGCGAGCAAATTTTTGATACCTTTTTGGTCAATAAAGCTTTTCCCTGCCAGCAAGGAAAGGCTGTGTTTTGTTTTCCAGAGGTGGGAGTTTCTTTTTATTGAACGCGAGCGTAGCGAGCTAAAAATTTTGGGTATAGAAGCATATCAGTAAAAGATATGGCCCTCCCCTTGCTTTGAGTTTATTAAAAGACGTAACCCTCTTCTTGAGTCAAAATATTTGGCTAATAACCCTCCCCGCCCTCTGAGACCCCATCCCCCACCCCCAATAAAAAACGTACCTTCCCTTCCCTAAGAGTCAAGATACTAATCGATATGTTTCTCATCTATAAACATAAACGACGCCGATTCGAACTTGAAATGCCCCTTTATTTACTGAATTTGTGCCAGTGGATGTACAAAAGAATCGTATTTTATTGCCGGACGAAGTTGCACGCCACGTTGAAGAAGTTGAACTATATTACACTTACTGAAATGTTCCAGGAAAGGTTGCGAGGGTGGCCATGAACTCGATTTCTTATTTGTAATGAATGTTCTCCGAAAATTTTAGTTTCCTAACACAATTAGATATCATCCCTTGCGGTCCCTGATGTGTGTAGCTACTTTTCACTCCACCCCCCCCCCCCAGGAAAATTCGCCTTTTATTTTCTTAGGAATGATTACAAACCACCTATAGTGAACGTCATTCAACATGACCACCACTTTTATTCCCTTAGGAATGATTGCAAACCACCTATAGTGAACATCATCCAACATGAC
>JANTNT010086765.1:0-11393 GCA_024752375.1 Entacmaea quadricolor | reverse complement strand
GACCAAATAAGTCGCGACTTACATAAGACGCGAACCACTCGTATAAATGGTACAAAAACTGTGTTCACGTCTTATTTGGGTCGCAACTTATGCAAGCCGAGGACTAGCTTTTTAAAGCCTGGTTTTCACTACGAAAGCGCAAGCACAAGCGCAAGCACATGCACAAACGCAAGCGCAAGGATCTAAAAATTTTGATACTTGTGCTTGCGCTTGTGTATGCGTCGTCGTGAAAACAAGATTTTTTGCTTGCATTTGTGCTTGCGCTTGTGCTTGCGTCGCTAGTGAAAACCAGGCTTTAAGCAAAAAGTGCAAATGCAAGCAAAAAATTTTGTTTTCACGACGACGCAATTAGCTGGGCTTATCTAAAAGACGCGTCTTAACTAGGTCGCGAAAATCATCGTATAAATGGAACAAAAACATGTTCGCGTCTTGCATAAGACTTAAAGACCTACAGCGCATGCGTAGCAACCCAATCCCACTCGGCGGAGGAAACATGGATGAAAAGAATCAAAACAAACCCCAAGCGAAAATACATCGAAAAAAAGAAATACTTGGTCGCATCTTGAGGACAAACAGTTCCTTTACGCTTGTAAAGAGCTTGCAATTGCCGAGCAACTGGATTTAAGCACCACAAGTGTTGGGGTAAGTCTATTTTCTTTCTTGCTTTCGGTAGCAGTGTGGCAGAGGACACTCGAACTGCACTTAAACTTTGAATTTTTTTTAGGTTTTTCTAAAGGATTCTTTGAGCCAATTCATTTGAAATAAAAGTTATTTTGATCACCCTGTGTATTGGATTTCAATTACATTCATGTCAAACAGGTTTGAAGCAGTAGGAAGATCAAACCATTCTGTCAAATGTTATTTTCACATCAATAAATTTTATTTTCACTTAATCCATGAAATAAAAACAAAATTGACACTATTTAGTCCCTATTTACAAATCAATCTATAAATTATGAATGCACGGGAGATATCAATACACAAGAGAATTAAGTATCAATCAATGGCTCTAACTAGAACTTCTAAGCTTTGCTTAAAATTTTAAACCTAGTATACTATAAAGTTGTTGACAAATAAAAACAAAAAACTTAAGCTTCATTAAAAACCTATGGTGTGTTTAAAATATACAGAATGAAGACGGAAATTCTTCCTGAATTCCACATCGTGCATTAACGTGTCTTTTTCGCACCACTCGGTGGATCGTATACGCACCCGACTCCTTGGTTTTCTCTTGTATTTTTCATATATTTCTGCGAGCTTTCGGTTTTTTTTTTTTTTTTTTTTTTTTGGACAAAGCCATTTTTGACATTTTAAAGTTGGAGAGAAATCTATATATTAGCTTCCCTGCTAGCAGAGTCTTACCTTTCCCCCGGTATTGGGTCAATACCGGGGAAAAGGTAAGACGGAGTATATTAGCTGTCTTTTTTTTCAACAAAACTAAGCGTTTATTTTGTTTACTTGCGCCATTTTGTTTACTTGCAAAGACAGGAAACGGAAGTCGATAGATAATAACCATGACAACGAACCTTCAGAGCGAGGCAAATCCTTGTTGGACACGAAAATAGGACGAGAACCATTTATACCAACACTTCGCGTCTTATGCAAGCCTCGCTCGTATAAATGGTCTTGTTCGCGTCTTATGTAGTCGCGATTTAGTTGGTCTCGTATAAATGGCCCTATTAAATGTTGCACTCGGTGCGGACACAACAAATGTCTCTGACATTTCTCAGAAACATTCTTTGTGTCCTGGACACAAAATTTGTGTTCGTCAAAATGTTTTCCACATGACAAAACAGGGCAAAAAGCTATGCTGCCGCCATAATGCCTCGTTTTGCCAGGGCCTAACACGAGTCAAATTCTCAACAAAAAAAAAGTGTTTATTAGCGGCATTCTTATATTATTGATTAAAAGATTCAGATAAAAATGCATGTACGTGTGTGTGTTCTGTGTGATCATTCTTACGTAAACCTAAAACACTTTACATAGACATTTTACGTATTTCTGAAACCACATGTAGCCCAAGCTTAAAGTTAGGTAAAACATGGGTGCCATGTTAGTGTGTCGCTTCTCACAACCGAAGTCCAGGGTTCGATTCCCAAACTCAGGACTCATGTGTGTAGAGTTGTTTGTTGGTTCTCTCCCTAGCTTCGAGGGGTTTTCAGTTCTCCGTGTCATGACTTTGGTCAGCCTCGTGCTGGTTCATGGTTTCGATAAAATGATCCGTTAGTGCATTTTGATGTTATTAGTTTTTTGTTTTCATATTTGAATTGTTGAAAACTTAGAATTTTTATAATTCCTTTCTTACTTATTAATCCTTTATTTATTTCTTTCTTTCTGTACCATTGTAAGTTTTTCATTACCTGAAGAAGGGAGGTATTGGCCTTCAGAAATATCGTATTAAAATAATTTCAAGACATTGCTATGGTGTGCTGAATTTCTCTACTATTTCAGTTATATCTTCATATTCAGTTAGATCTTAAAAGATCCACCATATACCGGCAGTTTTGTTGTTGGTTCGTTTTCTACATTATTTTTTCTTTCTTTCTTTCTTTCTTCCTTCCATTCTCTAATTCTTTTATTAACCAATTAATTAGTTAATCAATCAATCAATTAATCAATTAATCAGTTAATTTAATTTTCTCTCTTGTTCTACGCATTATTAGTAAACCAAAGTAAACAAAATTTTAAATTATCGTTTATTTTTAAGATGAACAAATTCAGTTGAAAATATTTTCTCCTCAAAACGTTGTCTCGAGGCGTTTCCGGAAACGTTTGCCAATCATGGCTCTCAAATCAACCAAGACCATTAGACCGGCATCACGTACCATGGCTGAGATTATTTTAGTTGTCAAACAGTCTGGTACAGGATAATGAGCAAATCAATTAAACCTTGTCATTAACGGAAAGGAAAGTGCGTTAATTAATTTACGGTTCAAAAGCTTGCCAAACATCCAACACAAAAACACAAAAAACACAGAAAACACAAAAACGAAAACCACAAAAACAAAAAAACACAAAAAACACAAAAACACAAAAACACTTAAAAACAACAATAATAATAATAATAATAATAAAACACAAAAGCGATGTAAAAAATGAGTTATTACTGAAACAGAAGATATATATTATATATATTTTTTGAAATTGGCTTGGTCGACTTGCAAGTTTACTTTGATTTCCTGTCCATGACCCCTCTCAAATTCACCATTTATTAATAATTAGAATATAATAATATAATGGCAAATGCGGCCACATACTGCTGAATAAATGATATTTTAGTCTTCTAAGCTTTCGCCAGGTTACGGCATCATCTCTAAGCTTTCGCCATGCTACAGAATCATCTCTAGATGGGATACTTGGATTTCTCCGGTGTTGAAAACTTGATATCTTTCACATGTGAAGATATCGTTGTTGACATAACGGTTTTATCAGCCAATCAAATGTAAAGTCGGGCTCGCGCGGGGCTTTTTCTTCATTGGAATCCCATCGATATCGATAAAATAAACAGAACATTACATGGGCGCTTGGAGATACGACTTTTATCTTCTCGTGTTCAATCTCGATATTTCACTCGTTCGATGCGCTCACTTGTGAGATATCGAGTTGAACTCGAAGATAAAATTCGTATCTCCGCGCGCCCATGTAATATCTTCTACAATATACAATATACAATACAATATACTATATGATGGTTAGTCTGCAATGAAGTCAACCAAAGGAAGAAAGACGATGTAAAGGGTATATATCAACTACAAGGTCCTTACACACTAGGAGACATTGAGCAGGAACTTGTCCCCGAAACATGAACCGGCAATAAAATCATATTCCGTACAAACCAAGAAACAGTGTAGCGGACATTGATAGCGGCAACATGTAGCAGCAACAAAGTCACATAGTGTACATACATTGGAAAATGCTGCTGAAACATGTCCCAGGAACATCAGATCATGTCTTATAATTACATGTAAATTTTCTCTCCGACTCTACTTTATAACGAGAGCTTGGGCTACCTATGGTGAGACCTGTAAAATCTTTAAATTTCAAAATCTTATGCTTCAAGTAGATAGAAAATATTTTTGTATTTACTTATAAAGGTATGGACATGTGGAAAGAGAGTCTACATCGATAAAAGTGTAGGTGTTAAAAAAGGATAATAATAAGGGACCATTCATTTTTTATGGGGTAGGGGGGCTGGTGGAAATAAGGGGGGCACCCAAAATGATAGAATCAGAATCCACCAGCCCCCCCACCCCATAAAAAATAAATGGTCCCTAAGTGGACAATTTTAAACATATGGACCTGTCAATAAATTGAGTGCCGAAGAAAGCCGGCTGGTGCAATATGTGCAATATCAGATTTTTTAACCGTTTTACCGTGCCTGCTTTTTTTATACCCTCTTCCCCAATTTGCTGCATGAAAAATTACGACCCTCCCCTCATATGCTACATGTTGGTATAATAATATCTCTTACTAGGTGTCTAAGTTCTGAAGCTTCCCTTATGGTTAACATAGCGCAACTGATCCCTAGCTCTCTCTCTCTCTAATTTCTGTTAGGCACCTTACTGGACTTTCGACGCCTTTTTGTAGTTGATCACAATTAAACAAAGGTTACCCAAGCGCTTTTTTTTTGTCAAGCCGGTTTGAAAATATTGGAAAAATAAAATAATACAAAAAGTCAATAGATGTTCAATTGCAAGAAATCAGTTTCCGATTATTAGCTTTGCTGTTTGTTATTTTCACAGACTATAAAACATTGAGATAAAAGAACAACCTGAAGGAGATAACTAAGCCGTTTTCACGTGTCCTATTGTTACTCTTTCCCTAAATTCAATAAAATAAAATAAATAAAGTAACGCCATTGTCAAACTAAAAGAATAAACCTACATGTTATTTTGTTTATTTGTTTTGCTTGTTTATTTGTTTTGTTCCTTGATTTATGATTTTTTCCCATTGTTTATTAGTTTTAATTGTTATTTGCTTATTTGTGTTCTTTGCTTTTGATATATATATTTGTCTGTATTTGTTTATTAGTTTTGTTGTTTGTTCGTTTCATTTTTTTTTTTTTTTTTCCATTTATTTTTATGGTTGTTTGTTTCTTAGATTTGAATATTTGAATAGTTTTTGTTTAAATCTTTCGAGTGTTCTCCTAACATCCCAAGTATTTATAACAGAATATAAACTTGAAAAAAAAATTCTAATAGGTTAGAAAAGGAACAAATTTCCATATTTATGTTCAGATTTATAAACACGGTTTTGAGCCAATCAGACCGCGCGTTATATCGTAGTCATTTTATAAATTTGTTTCAATTATTGGATATCTTATTTGTATCTTTTAAAACTCAAAGTGATGTTGCACGCAACTAATTTTAAAACTAAACTATTCACAAGTGTTTCTCAAAGCAAAAAGATAAAATTTTGGTAAAAAGTTGTAGATTTATAAAAAATATTTTAGGTAGACGATCAGTTTTTACGGGCTTGATGTTTGGTTTGATAAAACTAAAAAGAAATTTTTGTTAAAATAATAATAATAAAACATTTTAAAAGGTACAAACTTGATTTAAAAAACATTTAGAGAAAATCTTGAAAATCCCTCGTTAAAAACGGAAAAAAAACATTGAAAGTAGAAACCTCTTTCCTCTAGTCAGATAATGCAAAAATCGAGAATTAAGAATAAAGCTTCTCAAAGTCATAACAAGCATCATATTAGTGTGGAAAAACAAAACTTGATGAAATAATTTTTGCGGTTAAGAAACACGGATGTTAGATAACTTGGGTCCGCTGTATTTTCTATCAAATTTAAGAACATTTTTGTTACTGTTTATGGCTAAATAATTCGCAGATTTCTTTACCAATAAATCTCCAATTATATACAACTAGTTTCAAGGATATACAAAACCAAAAATGATATTCTTTTGAACTTGATTAAAGCGTTCCGCTCCGTTTTGTTGCCATTGTTTTGCTTCGAGCGTTTAATTTTCTATTTTCTATTAAGCTCAATCATTTCGTTTTTGAAATCTTAGCTTGAATGAAACTTGATCCAAAAAATAAAATAAAAACACTATTCATTGAAATAGTTGTAAGTTTCATTTGTTTTTATAACAGTCTTTGTAAATTCTACTCTAAATTTCATTAAACATTAAGTTATTTGCCCTCAAGACATAAAACACCGCTTCAATTTGTAATTCAACAAAACAGTACAGCTAAACACAAAAACGTGAATATTTTCCAAATAATCTAATGTCAAAAGGAAGCCAAATATGAAATCATAATTATATGTCGATTTTGTTTCAACAATGGATCGTTGACGCAGAGGATGTGTCTACGGTTTAATTGAATTAATTTGTGAAGCGGAGAAAAAAGTGTACATATTTGTTGGTTCTGTAAATACGTTCTTGATCACAAGACGAAAACAAATGGATAAAGACTCCTCATGGTTTGAAGTCAGGAATTCTTGTGGTCAAAATGCCATGAAATGATGGATTCAAGGAATCCATTCCATAGTCACGCGTGTTGACTTCAAGATTCACCCGGCTGACCTTTTACAATCCGTCCATTTTCACTTTTCGTATTAAACTTCTCTGCTTTGACGTTTTTGTTTCATAGATTCATGATTCTACACACAGAATATTCATTCAAGTCTTATTCTGCGCTTCGGTAAGCTCAAGTATCCAAGCATAATTCTACATAAGCGACATCCGAGAGAAGGTTTTAGCGTTCAGCGTGTCATATTATAAGCAAGAGTGCCAATACGAGAGAGGTTATTCGTAGTATTTCTATTTTAGATCCCAAATAACACAAATACCTTCCACATATAATCCCTAAATAACAAGCAGAAATGAGTACACAATGTACAGAACAAAAGAAAGATGTACACAAATACTATTTCTTTAATTTGAAAGGTTTTGGGTTTGAAGTCAATTGATGGAAGTCAATTCATCGAGGTTTGCGAAGGGTTTGGCCAACATGAATGTGCGTTTACTCTTAAAATGAACAAGTCCCTTTGTATTCATTTAATTTCGTCAGGAGTAGAATATGCCTGACAAGAGTACCAACATGGCAAAGTGTAGTAGGCTTAAAAGCTGGAACGATACACTTTACTTGATTTATCAGTGGTTTGCACCGAATATTTCAATCATTCCAATGCAGCGCCAGACGATAGCAATGGCGTGACATGAAGTTGGGGCGGCCCCGTTATTGTGTTGATTGCCTGTATTTTTTTACAGAAAACAAATTGATAGAAATTCACTTAGGCCATGGATTATTATCAAACACGTCCCAAGGATTCGGCACTCCGTTCTCGATTAGCTCTCGCTGCCATTCATATGAAAATAAACGTGAGCGTTAAATCAATAACACATTACAAGTAAATTGTTTACACATCCGTTGCATACAAGTTCTCAACCAGCGACCAGCGATCAATATCTTCGATGTTAAATGAAAAATCTATAGTATTTATCTCATCTTTGTGGCTTGAATTTTCTTCACTATTTGTAGCTCCATCTACGTGGGTTTGTTCGACTACACTGGGGGATTCTTCTTCGATTTCATCGAAGTTTGTGATGGACGACGTCTCCATAATATCTCGTATCTCGGCATTGAATGAGCTCATACTTGTATCATCCCGAGAAGAGTCCGTAATCTCCCAGTCGTGTATCCCATAACTTCTACCTGACCGGGAATCTTTTCCTTTAGGTCTGAATTCTTCGCTAGCACTTAATGTCCCCCGTGAATATTTTAAATCATAGTATTTTTTGTGTTCTGTTAAACTACTTTGGCTAAGACCTCTTGCGTGTAGTTTGCGGTTCTCCAGGTCTTCTTGGTGGGCCTTCTGAGCAGCCATTCTGAACGCCTTTGAAATAACTTTAGCAAGACTTTTAGCCTCTTCTTTAGACTCACACAGTAAAGCATGGCAATTGACTAAATCCCCTTTCAATCCAAACTGATAATTATAAAAGAATAACTTCTGATGTCTGCCGTAAACACCACAATAAAGTATTCGTTTTAAACTAAACCCCCTTTCTTCGTCTTCGGTTTTGTCAGGATCTCGTAAAATCAGCGCTTCTTTGGTAATTACCAATGAGCAAAGAGTTAGTTTCTTAAATCGACTTCGTTGTTTTGTGTAAATATCATCGACGGTCTCGCACATTTGGGTTAAGTCAGGTTTATAAAGCTCTTCACATCCAAGGTATTTCACTTTATATGTTGGTCGGTGCCTGTCGAGGTCAACCTTAGTGTAATCTTTCTCCTCTTCGATGGATGTAGTATCTGAGCGGCATGCGAACAACTTTAGCATACCTCCTTTATTTTCCTTGTAAATGTGCTTGGTTGTTCGCCTAATGCCACTTCTCCCAGTGCCGCATCGCGTAATTCCACTGTCGTGATTCCATGACCTGTCTTGCTTCAAGTATATTTCATAAACATCATTTCAAGCCAAGGCGGAAATAACACAAGAGACCTGACTGCTGTCACATCTGTTAATGAAAGCGCAGTACTCTTGCTCCACTGACACAACTAAGGGACTACCATCAAATGGCTCAACTTGTACAGCTTGCCGAGTCGCTGATTGAGTGAGATGGTATGATTGCGAACGTGGTGTTTAACGTTCAATATACCCTTGATCTAATCCTATTACAAGGGCGAAGAGAAAGATTTGCCGTCTTGGAAGGGAAAATCTTAGAGTGATACTGCTTGGTTTGGTGGTGGAGATTGTATGATGTGAGCAATGGAGATCCAAATATAGCTCTTCATCGAATTTCAAATGAAAGGCTGTTGTTGACATGACATGGTTTTTAATTAACCATTACACTCGATTCGACATCTTACTGTTGCTTTTGTTTAGGGGATTTTGTAAACACAACGCTCCAATGCCTTAGCATGCAAATGAATGAGGTCTTAGCTCGATGCTATGCGCTGTAAAACGTCTAAATACACAACCACTCAATCCGGCTAATTAAATGACTTTGGGATCTCAGGGAAATATTGATTGAAGAAACTCGATAGGATTTGAATGGATGGGGGGAGTTGCTAGGAGCTACCTGACCCCATCACAAGTGCGTGACATACTGCAGATATCTGATATTGTGGCACTCTTAGTTCGTTTAGAAATGCAATGCGGAAACTCTATCGTTCATCTCAGATCCCCTTCTTGAGTCTTCTATGTCATCTTAGTCGGCCAAATCCTATCAGCGAATGCGCGTATAATCAAAACTTGCAGATTCTTTAGACTATATCGGCTGGCATCAACTCAATACCAACCAAACCGCAACACAGAGGTAAACGAAGTAGGTTCATGAGTTGATGTTTCATCTGGCGTTTTATTATTTACCATCGTTGAAACCGATTGCCGTATGATTACCACGCGTTTACGTCACGCGCGCAATAATTGACCAGTAATTACTGCAGTTTGAGAAGCTGTTCATTAAGTACCCGGATGCCTCAGGTTCACGCAGCGCGTAGCTATCTATATTTAACTTGGTCAGTTTTCAATAGCACAGGTCTAGGTGCTCATAGCGAACATAGGTTGCATATCCTCTAATCAGGGTGGGGAATGATTGACAATACATTATAACCCCCCTGATATATGCCACTCTCTAGGTATAAATTAGTGTGGTCAGAACTATTGTTTCCACTGCGTTCCGATCCAAAATGGATATCATTTTGTCTCCGTTGATGTGTTAATAAAGAGAATATTCATGGCGGGAAGTGACATGACGATATCATCACCCCTCTGACATATACCACCCTCCAGTTTGCCCTAGAACCCAGTGTTCCCAAATCTATCACTGTTTTGTCTCCGATGATGTGTTTATGAAAAGACAAGCAGTTCTGTCAAGTCCTCTTCATTTTGCAAATTAAAGTATTGTCTGCCTTGAAGATATTTATGCTATCTAGAGGACAACATCAGGCTATTCTAGGCGAACCGCTGGGTGACAGTCGTTGTGTTGAACGCTGTGGGATTAGTTTATTGGCGAGTAAGTTCCAGCCAATCAGATCTTATCTAAAGCACTTTTTATTGCACCTTTTTAAAACGATAATTTCTTCGTTAATTTCCGTTTCTCAGCTCACAAAGTCTCTATTATTACAGGGTTTTTCCTTCCCCCAGTTTGGTTGAATATGGAGAAAGAGAACAAGCGGGAAAGTAGTTACAGAATTAAAATTGTTTAATCAGTTCATCGAAAGATTAATTCAAATAAACGATGAATTCGAAAAACAAATTGCTCTTAAATTTTCATGCGTATATCGTGATAATGTCCGTTAGATCTTGGTGTTATTGTAATAGTTTTCAGGCCCGTAGCCAGGACTTTTTGTGGGGGGGAGGAGTGCGTCCGAGTCCAAAGTGGACCAAACTATCAATATGCTCTAATTGTCTTAGTAGTTTATCTATGACAGTGCTTCAAAATGCGGACCTTTTGGGCCTTTGGGGGGTGCGAACGCACCCCGTGCACCCCCCCTTGGCTACGGGCCTGGTTTTATCATTTCCTTTAAAACAAATGCAAATGATGTTTTCGAAAATGATTCAATACTGAACGGATGCTTTTCATTACTGGCTAAATATCAGGCTTGAATGTTAAAAAGGTTATTATATATGATTGGCTCAATATTGGATTAGTGCAATAGTGTTTATATCGCGCCCACTCCTGACCACATTATGAATAAACCACAACATCCTGCAAGAGGTATTATTTAATTATGTATTTCTAGCATTATTAATAAAAACAAACTCCAACCTCAAACTTCAAATCCAAAAAATAATAGCACGTTTTGAGTGATAATGATCATTTTTTCCAGATTTTCTTAAATGTAGAGCTAAAGAACAAATAGTATAACCTTTGACAAGCTGACGATTAAAAATACTATTCAATAATAAAACGAAGTATTTCTTGAATAGCAGCTGCCCAATATGTTGGTTTAAAATCGGTAAAGCGAACAACCAGAGGTGCAATGGAATGCGGACCCCCGGAGCGTTGGTTCAGCCAAAGATCAAGTATTCACAGCACGATTAGCGCGGCGAAAGGTTCACGCCTGCAAAACAGCCGGCTTATTTTTACGTGTTCTAGAGACTGTAGTGGATTCTTTGTAGTTAACGGACACAAGATAAGCGCTTAGCATCGTAGCATTCTCAACAAGACCGCAGACAAACGATACCGTTGCTCTGAGTCGATGAGCATGAATAAAGGGAAGAAGAGCCGATGAGCATGAATAAAGGGAAGAAGAAGAAGAAAGTTACTATCCCTTGCAAAACAAAACGTGCCACCATGATTTTTTAACGCTTCTCCCCTCCCCAATACAATGTTGCTATTTGAGATAAAATTCAGAAGGGACTGGTCATAAAGTATAGGGGGGGTGGGCTGGCAAAATCAGGGGGTGGGCCACGTATTTTTGAGCTCCTTGAA
>JANTNT010086654.1:0-11397 GCA_024752375.1 Entacmaea quadricolor | reverse complement strand
CATCTCGTATATAAGGCAGTCAAACTTCGTTTTGCATTTCTTAAGAATAGTAAAGCAATGGTCTGGAATCATGTTCTTGCTTGCGATGTTTTCCAATCGCCGAGTATTGATGTTCTTTTTTACGCTGATGCAGGTGACGCGCAGTGTAACCAACATAGTCTGCATTGCACGAACCACATTTATAGTAATAAACAACAAGTTGCTGGTTGACTAAAGGCGTTTTTATAGCGTTTTTTCTGATAAATATAGTTTCTAAATCCAAGTTTATTAAGATCTAGGTGATAATTTTGAATATTGACTCCAATGTTAGATAAAACTAAAAGATAATTTTTTAAGATTTTGTGACGTCACAGTGAAAACCCCTAATAAGACCACAGATGCTGTAAGTGTGCATGCAGTATCCTGTGCTAGCTAATAGGGTTTTCATTTATGATCACTGAAGCATAAGCATAAAATAAGAATAGTATAAGCATAGTATAATATTGAGAAGATAAAATTATATGCTGGAAGAAGTCAAGGGAAAGCTTTTGTTTTCTTACCAGATAAGAGGGTAATTGTGCTTCTCAATAAGCCTAAGGAATGGCCAACACTTAGTGTGTGTCCATTCAGTTATGGATGTATGCAGATAGCTGCTAAGCATGAGAGAAGCGTAAGAGCTGCACAAGGCGAAGCTGGCGCAACTCTAGCTTCTTGAGTACTTAGCAGGTGACCAAGTGCATCCATAACTCAATGGACACAAGGCTGTGTGTTGACCATTTCTTTTATAACAGCTAAACCTAAAGAAAAATTTATTATAATTAGAAAGGTTTGATAGCTGAAAAATTCTCTGACTTTGATGAAGCACATGCTTGATCGTGTCAGTGTGCAGTCCATCAAGATATGTATGCACACTTGTGCACACTACTAAACCAATCAGAGCATATATATGTTGTATTGCTGCAAGTGGGGATGATTAGCCATTCCAAATTATTAAATTATTATTATTTGAAGGTGTTATAATGAGAAATGGACACTTCACCTATTTATTCATAACAATAAAGATTTTAATTTAAATTTTTCATTTTATGTTCACCTTAGATTGAGGTCAAGACTCAAGAACAGTGGGAAGAAATGGTGTCAAAGGAAGGACTAATAGGTGCAATGAAAGAATTTTTTTTTACAGAACTTACACACTCTTTTACCCTGATGTTTTGGGCAAAACACACTGTTTTGCTCAGTCCCAGTCAATAAGTATTAATTAACACACTTCCAATTTATCATTTTGGTTTCAACATCTTTGTTTTATATTTTTAAACCTGGCAAAGATCTTGCAATTGGTGTGTATATAGTATTCAAAATTATTAATCAAAAAAGAATTTAAACATTTTAACACAATGTGTGAATAGGGGTATTGTGACCACAAGTAAATATTATGTTTTATTAAAATGAGTGGAGCAGTTTAAGAATGTGTGAAAGTCAAAAAAGGATTCTGAGCTAACATATACAGGGCTCCAAATAGGAACAAAATTTGGCCTGCTATAGTTTTTTGTTTTTGCAGGTCAAACACTTTCACCTGTTATTTTATTATCTGATTTAGCAGTTCATCATTGTTTTTGCCTGCCAAACCTTAACTTTGGACTGATGTTTGGTCATTGGCAGGCAGCTATTAATTGAGCCCTGCATATATATATTCTGGTAACCCAGATCTGAGTGGGTTGGGAGAATAGTGTGATGGCCTTATGCTTCCTCTTGATAAATAATGATAATTATATTATAACCCCTAATGACATTTTTGCTACTGTTCATTTGTTGCTCTCTATACTAGTTGTTGATGCCTATGCAGCATGGTGTGGTCCATGTAAAGCTATAATAAGTTCTTTTAAGAGACTGAAAAATGAATTGGGAGATGAGTTACTTCACTTTGCTACGGTTTGTATTAGTTACGGTATACAAAATGCATTTTTTATGTCTTGCACATCATGTATAAGGCCCAAATTAATGGCACACACTTCACTTGAAAATCAGTTTTGTTACTTTAGAGACTAGTTTAATTATCAGTATAAATTAAAGGGCTGGTATGATTGGAACCTTGCCTTCAATATTTTTGGAGTCTCCCTGTTCTTAAATTCAACCTTAAATCTTTGTTGACTTCCCCTTTGATAACCCCCTTAAAATGTCAATTCATATGCTTTATTCATTTTGACCCCCTCCTCTTGGTGGTGTACCTAAAATGCTGACTCACCCCAATCTTTGCACCACCACTGTAATAATTACAGCACCTTTCATAGAAATTATATGACATTTGCTGCCAGTCTAAAACATGCCTTTAGGCTTCTGTCAATCAAAATTATTCTTAGCAATACAACTCTTCAATGGAGAGACTAGAAATTTCCTCACAATATTTGTTTGGGATAAGATCACAAGTGTTCTTTTTGGATTCAGATCACTCAGATAGCATTTAGGTATATATCATAATTTTAATTCAAGGAAGCCAAAACAATTTTGTAGTAGCTTTTCAACTGGCACCAAATTGGATAAGGTCACATAACTATGAAAGGTAATGACCACTCCTTTATCATTCCTATACTGAAATATTTTTTGTTTCTTTTGCAACATACAGGCTGAGACTGATAGCATTGATGCACTTGAGAAGTACAGAATGAAAAGTCAACCAACATTTTTGTTTTATGCCGTAAGTTCATTTCCCATTAGTAATTACTGAGGATCAGTTGCATACCATTTTTAATGAGTAGTACATCATCTGTAGACATATTATAAACCTATTTTATTAATTGGTTAATTTCACTATAATATTTTTTTGTTCATTTTGAAGGGTGGTGTGTTGGTGAATGTTGTCAGAGGGTGTCACTGTCCACTTCTCCTAAAAACAATTAAGAAAGAGCTAGATAAAGAACACAAGGTGTTGGAAGGACACGCACAAAGAACAAGGGTAATTATGATAACATAACTAACATTAGTCATATAGGCATAGCGTAATAGGTAAATTATGAGCCCTAAACATGTCATGACAGAAGAAGACTGCACTAAGGCCTTTGACAACTTCTAGTCATGCAAAAGAGAAAGCCAGTTCAACTAGAAACCGTGGACAGCTGTTTCGGCCTATTGGGCCTCATCTGTCCACAGTTTCTGGTTGAACTGGCTTTCTCTTATACATGAATAGAAGTTGTCAAAGGCCTTAGTGCAGTCTTCTTCTGTCATGACATGTTTAGGGCTTGTAATTTACCTATTACACTATGCCTATACGTTTTTTTGAGCCTATCCCACATGGCTTAACTGCCTATTTTTTCTAACATTAGTCATAGAATATAGTGCAAGCACACAGGGCAATGTTTATGCAATTTGTGAATGTCTCACAGTTTTGAGAGATAACTTGCATGAAGCTTTTAATTACTGACCATTAAGGTTCTGTAACACTGGCAATTTTCCTTGCAACTTGCCTTACAATTTTGTTGGAGGCAGGTTGCAAGAGAAATTGCCTACTTTAACATACCAAGAGTCTTGCAGTTTTGTTGGAGGCAGGTTGCAAGAGAAATTGGCTACTTTAACATACCAAGAGTCTTGCAATTTTGTTGGAGGCAGGTAATGCAAGAGAAATTGCCTAGTGTAACACTCCTCTTGCAAATTGTCTTGCAATTTGATGTAAACAACCAATAACATTTGCTTTTTAAATGTGTCATGTTTATCTCATAGAATCGATGGATGGGTTGTAGGTAACTTGAAACACTGTGAATAAAAATGAGTTTACTTAACTGACATTTCAGATGTTTACTCCGACAAAGGACTAATGGAGGACAAGAGAAAATGAGTTAAGAGAAGGAATTCCTGGTACCCTATCATATCAGCCTTTTGTGCTATTTTTAGAACAAGACCTACTTTAAGTTTATTACCAAGCCCGCGCAGCCACCACTACTGGTAGATCGGAATTTGAATAATTTTTACTTTGCTAACCACCAATTTGGATTTTCTCACCTCTTATAACCGGAAGCGGCTGTGGGACATTGCCTCATACGATCTGACCAATCGTGTTCCGCTTCCAAGATAAATATGAATCTAAAAATAGAACAAAGGGCTGATATGATGGGTAAAGAACCCAGTACCAGAGATTCCTTCTCTTACCTCATTTTCTCTTGCGAAGGACTAACGTCCAAAATGTCGGTTAAGTAAACTTGTTTTTATTCACAGCGTTTCAACTTACCTACAACCCATCCATCAATTCTACATATAATATACCGATGCAGCTCAAACTAGATTAATCACTAGTTTTCTTTTGTATTTCATGTTTATCTCAGTTTTGCTATCACCATTACAAGATAAAGTTGCAAAAAACATTGCCTAGAATAAACTTCAATGCACTATTTTTGTCTTGTAACAAAATTGCAAGAAAATGTGAAAGAAACATTGACCAGTGTAATAGCACCTTTATTTTATGTTGTGTATTTATTTTAGTATGTAGTTTAATAGTTAATAATTTTAACTGTTTATACAACAAATAGTTTATTGATGATCAAGTGGACAAAGCTGAAGTTCAGGAAGTTGAAGAAGAAAAGCCACCAACAGAAGAAGAGGAAGAAGAAGAAATTGGTAAGCTGAAAATATCTAGTAAATAAGCTATAAATGGGCTTTTGGAAGAAAGTGTGTGCTTTTTATTAGGTGACTGGTAGGGGTAGATTTCATATGACTGTGACATGACATGCTGTCCAGTTTTTCATACTCATGAAGGCCCATTTACATGGGTGGTTTTATCAAGCTACATGATGAGCATCTATTTCAATGGCAATTTTTATCACAACACCAAATCTGAGGGGTACTCCAGCAGGATTTGGGTGGGGATGTTCTGCTGGAATCCTAAAACAGTTACACTACTGGAAAGAACCATGTGAGATTCTGGTGAAAAGTATGTGAAATTTTCCAACACTTTTTCACATGGTTTAAACATGTGAAATAAGGTGTGAAAAAGTATGGAATCCTTAAACAGTTACCTTCTATATGACAGAGAAACTCAAATTCTCATACCCTGTTTATGACAAAGTATCGTTTTACTGGCCAACAAACAGATGAAACTATGTGACTAAGGTTATTTAGAAAATAGGTACCTTGAAAATGACAAAATTGGGAAAAAGAATACCCTGTTCACAACAAGAAACTCCAAAACCCATGTCCTGTTCAGTGGATCTTTCTGTGGGAGTCCCCCTGGGGCCCAAATTTATTTGTGTGAAATAAAACCACAGGCTGTTTACACCCCAGGCAATTTGGGGTTGCAATGAAATCACCATTGAAATTGCTGTTCATATTGCGTGACAATAGTCCATGTAAACAGGCCTTAAAATAACCATGCACCATAATGAGATAGCAATTTTTTTGCACTATAGTGCAAAAGGAGATATTTAGCAGTTATTCCACGGAATCGAGTCGTATGCGAGCTGATAGCCAACGAGACACGTGGTGCTGAGTGGGCTATCATCCATGTAAGACAAGATTGAGTGGAATAACTGTTTTATAATATAGGCAACAAATGGATCATGAGAAATTAAAAATATCTTAGTAAAGTCTGTATTTCGCCTTTGAAAGTTCACTGATTCAGCCATTTTGTTAATCTCTCTACTCACTGTCTTTGTAACGATATCTGCAATTGGTTAGACCTTCAAGTCTTCTCAGATAAGGACTTTAAACCGTAGGCCCTGTCTCCCATCCTTTCCTTAACCGGTATCATGGGGAACATAAAAGAAGCTGTTGAATAGTTCGTATAAGAGTAGGGGATTGTCTCCAGGTTCAACAGCCTACCCAATTGGAGACATGACATACTAACATACTAATTAACTTCTCATGATTGTAAGCTGCCTTACTATGCAGTCAGTAAAGTTCTCCACTGACGATATAGAATTGTGAAGTGCATTGAGACGTTAGGTTATATGTGGACGCTATCAAGAATAAGTGTAAATATACAGTGTATATGCTCACATGTGACATTTTATGGTTTGATACATTTCTGCAGTTGCTGAACAAATGACTAAATATAGAAGTAGTCACATTCTTAAGAAAACTGTTGAGGAAGAATCAAGAGATGAAGGTAGTGTTAGGAAATCTTTCAGGTAGAATGAGAATAATATAGAAAGGCTAGTTTATATTTTTTTTTAGAAAATAGCTAAAAGATATGTAAGTAAATTTTCTATTTGCAATTGTATGGTATTATGATTTGAAATTTGTATTGGCCATAACATTCATGAAGATCCCTGTAACTGTGGCTGTGTTCTGTTGTTTTGATTGAGTAAGAAATAATTTTATGTTATCAGATTGAGTCAGATCAAGTTCAGTAAACAAGATATGTGCCATCAACTTTTGCATCTCAAACAACTAATTCAAACTGTCTTAGGTTATAGCTATCAATTAAAAATTATATCTGGCACAAACTTGTGTGATTTTTTTCCTCTTCAGTGCATGTACCTAAGCAAGTAACAGTAGCGATAATCAAGCCAGATGCTGTCAAGGCAGGACTTGTGGATGAAATAATCAAAAAGGTTAGCTCTTAGTCAACCAAAATATTAAGCTTGGTTATGAAATGTTGGCAATATGTCTGTCCAAAATGCTACTTTGAAATGCTACTTCTATTGCACTGAAATCTTCCAAACTGGCAAATTTTTCATAATTTTGTTTTTGTTGATAAATTTGTGAATTCAGTTTAAAAATGACAGTGATTGTGCATTTGAATATGACTATGTCCTCTTGTCTTTGTCTATACTCACATTAAATGTTAAATCTATATACTAGGCATTAATGTTTGAGTTGACAAATGTTCTGTACCATATAGGTTGAGGAAATGGGAATAGAAATCTTGAAGAAAGAGGAAAGAACATTAACCAAAGAAGAAGCTGCAGAGTTCTACAAACAGCATGAACAATCCGAACACTTTGAACAACTTACAGAATTTATGTCAAGGTATATAATAATCATACCATAAAATTATTTAACAAATAATAAAGAAGGCTAAGCATATTTTTTATACTGTAAGAAAACATGATAGACATTTGAAAAAGAAATTCTTGAAAATGGGGCTGACACTTATTACAGGGATTCTGCAGCTGGTAGAGTGTGGAAAAAATCAAAATAATGTGAAAAAGTCCATTTTTTTGTAAATAGCATAAAAAAGTGTAGAATATAGATTAGAATAAATTATCACATAGAAAGGCCCACCTTGATACCAAAATGTTTGCAGTTTTTTATTCAAAACTCTTATTGGACAACAACTGATAAAATTCGGCCAATCCTAAGCCTTGTTAGAATATAAACTAGCATCTGGGCTCTTCCAATAATTGCAAATTGGAACACCTGGTAATTTTTTTTGTTTGCGTACATGTTTTTCAATCGAAAACTTGTTCTAAAAGCAATGAAATCCTCCTGGAAATGATTTGGAAGATGATTTTGGTTCTGAAATTGGTATATTCATATTTTTTATACTCTAGAGTTTTTTTTTAATTGTGAGAAAAATTAGATGTAGTGTGAAAAAAGGCTTGCTGTGCAGATAATGCCAATTGTTCAATTGGGTACAATTTTAGGTCAAACATGCAAAACGCATCCTTGCACTCTGCCAGAATCTATGTTATTATGCTTATATTAGTAGATTGAGAGAAATATGAAAATATTCTCACTGATAAAAACAGGGTTTGAGAGCCAATTGAGAGTATGTGTACTATCAAATCTATAACTACCGGTAGGTACCAGTTTATGGTAAAAAAATGAATAAAAACATAGACCCTATGCATAAATACCAAAATAAAGCTGTGGCCAAGAAATGCTTTTTTCTGAACTTATTGAAAAAATCATGGACATCATTTGAAAGAGCATACTAAAATTAGCAATCAAGCAAAATTTCATTGCCCTAACCCTAAAATCTCAAAACTTACAGCAATTTGAAATTAGAAGGATTTGTATGAGAAACACAGTCAAGGCCTGACCAGCCTCACTTTCATGCTTTTCATACATTTAAAATGCTTATAACTCCTCAACAATTTAACTAGTAAGTACTTTGTAACTTTGCACAGTTAGTATTTTACTTGTGTTCTTTTGGTTAGTTAAATTATTTTTCATCAAAAGTTAATTATTAGTAAATCTATTATTTTATGCAAATTAGTTATATGTCATTATGCATAGGGTCTATACCTGTATTTTTATTTTCTTAGTGGTCCCTTGATGACATTGGTGCTGAGTAAAGCTGGTGACACCCCAGAAGCTGTAGAGGGAGTAATTGATAGTTTCAGAGAGCTGATTGGTCCTAAAGATGTTAACACTGCTAAAGAAGAAGCACCAGAAAGGTACTGAACTGACATTGCAAATAACTGATTATTACCGGTATGCTGAAAAGACCTATGCCACAATTTTTCATTTTTGAACATTAATTGGGTGTATTTGAATAAGTAAATGGTCTGGTGTGATGTATTCAAATTATCTAAAGCTGTGGTATGAGCAACCAATTCATGCAACTTGTTGTCAAGAGTACCTTAAATCTAATTTGTGCATTCCTCAAGTAGTTCTTCCAGCATTCCTGCATCCATACACTACATAAAGACCAGAATAAGACTGAGGCTGAGAAATGCTTTTTTCTAAACTTATGGAAAACGTCATATACATCACTTGAAAAAGCATGCTAAAATTAGTACTCAAGCAAAATTTCATTACCATAGGATTAAAATCTGAAAGTTAAACAGAGTTCCCATTAACACACAAATGTGCATCCCTGACGCACAAAAATTAAAATGGATGCATGCTTTGGGAGCCCTGTGCGTCCCATGGACGCAAGAAAACTGGGCCTACCCAGATCCGCCATCTTGGATAAGCTTTGACGTTTTTGAGCTGTTTTCGTCCAGGGAAAAATGGCCGATAATTCAAAGACAAAGACACGCTCTTTCCAAAATAAATGGCTGAAAGAGTTTACCTGGCTTATTTACGAAGACAAAGATAAAAAGATGAAATGTAAAACTTGCGTCGAAGCTTATACCAATCGTCAAAACAAAAACATGATTGCTTTTGCAAGCGGCTCTAAAAACTTTCAGCGTTCTGCACTTGTTCAACATCGGAAGAGAAATGGGCTATTCCATTTAATATCCATACCCCCCTGTTGAGGATAGGGATATTTTGACCCTAGGGTAGATCTCTGAAGAAATCCACACCTCAAATTTATCCCCTGAAGAACTTCATAAAATTTTCTTAATACTCCTGAAGATTTTTACCAATTTTGGTCCACCCATGAAGATTTCCATGGCATCTTACTCTTACCCCTGAGGAATTCCAACCAAAATTATGAGGGACCCCTGAAGAATTCCAAACTTATTTAGAATGAACCCCTGAAGAATTCCAAGGTCCTCGACAGGGGGGTAGGTATGTTAAATGGAATAGCCCAATGAACACATAGTCGCCAAAAACATTTTGAACCAAAGAAAATACTACAAGGTGGCCTCAGATAACGTACATCAAAATTCGAGCACTTTGTTTTTGTGTTTATTGTTGTGGTTGATTAAAAGCAATATAATAATCTTAATATGTTTACATAATCTTGATATTGTTTACATATCTTCTCATGTGGACCCTTAAAAATTGATAAGGACCCTCAGATTAACATGCCAGAGGGTCCCAAGGACACCTTGTTTCAAAATCTAGTGGGAACTCTGTTAAAGCAATTTGAAATTAGAAGGATTTGTTTGAGAAATATAGCTGATCGAGGCCTGACCAGCCTTGTTTTTGTGTTTTTCATACATTTAAAATTCTTTCAATTTAAGTTTTACTCAATACATTGAAAAATTACACATTACTCTTTTATTTAATATATTCTTTTGTGTGTTGTATAAACAACATCTCGAAGTTTGACTGCCTTATATACAAGATGTTGTTTATATTCTTTTGGTTTGTGAAATTATTTTATCAAAATTAATTTGATTATTTATTATTTTATGCTAGTTATACATCATTATGCATAGGATCTATGATTGTTTGGTTCCAAACACTTCCAGTGCATTTATGACTTGGCTAGGCTACTTAGTAGTTGGTGCAAGAACTTCTAATTAGGTTTCCATGGTTACTTATTAATTACCCTTAGCCATGTTGCAATTGTCAACACAACAACAAGGCATGTAGCTATAGTACCTTGAAGTGAGTACTTGTAGAATTTAAAAACCAATCTCTTCTTTTCTTTTAGTTTGAGAGCATTGTATGGTACAGATACTGTAATGAATGCTGTCCATGGTTGTGACTCCAGTGAAAGTGCTGCAAGGTTAGAACGCTAAAAAGGAATAATTATTTAATGGTGATTAACAGTTAATAGTAAGAGCAGATTTAATGTTATATTGTTGAATGAGTGAAAGCCATTTGGATCCTTTTGCATGCTATATTCAAATGTTGATAGATTGTCAATATTCTAGAAGTTATCCACTTATACAAAAACATGGTATCTAGGTACTCTTTTTACACCATCTTGTACGTCTGATTAAACTGTTTTATTGATTGGACTTTAAGGGAGCTAGCATTCTTTTTCCCTGACTTTGCTGCACCAACTGTCATAAATAAGAGAAAGAAGAAACATCTACAGAGAACTCTGGCTCTCATCAGACCTGATGCACTCAGAACTAAAAAAGGTATACGTACAGTCAGCAATAGATCAGATTTCATATATGTCTGTGAAAAACTAATGGTATGGATTAGAGAAGGCATGCAGAGACTGTGACAGTGCTATGTCCCAGCATTCTAAGTGAATGATCAGTGATCTTGCATGTAATTATGTGCAATGTGATTGGTGTAAGGTGCAAACATACAATATTCCTGGCAACAAATCTTAAGAAAGATGTCACACACTGCAACACTACCTGTAACAAATCTTGTGATTCAAATCTTGTGATTTAGCTTTTTTAATCAATAATGAAAATTAATGAATCTGTGGTATTTTGGACAACAGTGAGGAGAAAAGACTAAGATAATTGTCTGATGAGCACCAATAAACACATCACAAATTTTCCAGAAATAGTGCAACAACAGATCTAGAAACAGGAAGCAATTGTTGCATGCAATTTTGCAGAAATATAACTCAATTCTACTTCTGCAATATTGCATACAACAACTGCAGGGGTGGACACACACTGCAAATCATCAACTGCTAGTTAATATTGTGCCCAAGGTTGCAGTGTGTGTTATCCGCCGCCCGGATAGCTCAGTTGGTAAAAGCACCAGTCTGTTGTGCGGGAGGTCGGGGTTCAAATCCTGGCCGGACCAACACTCAGGGTCTTAAAATAACAGAGGAGAAAGTGCTGTCTTTGTAATAACATCTGCAAATGGTTAGACTTTCAAGTCTTCTCAGATAAGGACTTTAAACCGTAGACCCTGTCTCCCATCCCTTCCTTAACCTGTATCATGGGGGAC
>JANTNT010086653.1:0-22062 GCA_024752375.1 Entacmaea quadricolor | reverse complement strand
TGGCGCCTTGTAATGCAGCCCGTAAAGTCCTCCACTGATGACACTGAACTGTGAAGCGCATTGAGACATTGTGAAATCCGCTATATAAGCACACACTTTTTTTTAAATGACTTCCGCTCTGAACCAATCAGAAAGCGATAAAACAGACACCATCCAATCACAATTCTTGAATAAGGAAGCCATTTAAGAGTCATGCACGGTATACCCTTACATGTCTCACTCCTACCAACACTGATGTACATTCTGTGGCAATTCCTTCCACCACGAAATAAACCAAATCAAAATTATAATCGAACTTTTACACAAATTAATATGAAAAATTCCACGGAAAATTCTTAATATATTAAACGAATTAAATGATGGCGAAACAATGTTTGATTCCAAGTCCAGACTGGACTTGAAGTTTCTATAAACTTTAACTGTATTTTATGAAGCTCAACCTCAATTAGAACTAATTATTATGATCTAAACCCTTATTTATCAAATATATTCAGTGAATAAACAACTTTATTTAATGATTTGCTCTAAGGACAAGTGCAGTGAGCGGCAGGGAGACACTAAATTTTACCAAATTTAGGGGGCTGACTCCAATTTTTTTAGGGAATAGCTGCCAAAAAATGATAAAAATGCCTAATTCGCACAATAAATGGAGAGTTTAGGGGGGCGGTTGCCCCTTGGCTCTCCCCTAACTACGCCCTTGGATACAGTACAATACACAATGTCCCTTACTAGGCACAAGACTAAATCCCATCCCCTAAGAATCCATTAACCCATCCCACAGTCCAAATAGTAAGAGCCTAGTACTAAGGATGGTTACGGCCAGAGTTTCTTTACGCTCTTAGTGGTAATTTCGCCATCTTAGTGATCATACGAGCCAGGGGGCATTAAATAAAAATTGACGTAAAGATATGGGGCTCAAAGTAAATAAACATGCCAAGATGTGCGGAAATGCCTTGTGTTTGAATCTTCAAAAGCTAAAGGAAGATCATGTACGACAAGAGCATTATTTCTAACAGATCTGAAGAGAGGTGAATCTTTTGTTTCGGAAAAGGGCATTACCTAACTGATTTTTCACTATACGAAGCTCATTATTCGCCCCCTCCTGATAATTATTGCACAGTCCCTTGGTAAAAATCAATCAATGAACAACGTGCTACGTAAGTAAATCGAAGATATTTAATATTTACAGCTGGTGTAAGTCGATAAATAATAGACTTATCACGATTTCGCTTCAGTAACAACAAATCAATTGCTCCAAGACGAGGTTAGGCTTGTAGAATATGGTAAAAACCAAACCTCGACTGGGAACAATTCGTTCGCTTTTACATAAGTGAATCAAAAAAGGTATTCTTACATTATATTTCTTTGTTGAAATAGTATTGCAATTTACAATTTAAGAAATGGTTCGGCTACGCTTCGTAGAACTATTACACTTCTTTTAGTGATCAGCCTTCTGCGTGCATCCATTTCACGATCACGCTATAAGCGTGAACCATTTCTTTTAGAATATAGGATTTTTTATGGAAAGAGCCGCGAACGTGCAGACCATTACAGAAATAATGGTTCACAGTTAATTAGCCAATCAAAGAGTGCGTTATATTGTAGTTATGTTTTAAAGTGATGTCATAGATCAACTCATCAGTTTTCTTACTGGAATATGGCGTCCGACAAACATCATCTTAGCTTGTTTTCAGAAAGGATTTCAGCATTTCAGTAACCTTTTTCTAACGTATTCTTAGAATACAGAAAATCCAAATGACATATGCAATTTTCAGCAAACGATGAATTTTCCATGCCGTATACTTCATTTATACCTGACTGTACTGTCCTGACTTTGTTTCTTTTGTAGAAAAACAAAGTCAGGACAATATAATCAGAGGTACATAAAGTATTTACCATCTTTTGGCTTGTCGGATTAGGTAACAGTAACTTTGGAGCGCTAGCTGTGGAACTATAAAATCTTTCACACTAATTTCGCGCTAATTTTTTAATTACAATCCGTTAGGTTGCGCATGTGAACTTTGCCTTTTTTATACACCGCACTGAAGAAGGTCAGAGTTCTGACCGAAACGTTTGCATTTTTTGTTAATAATACTAAGCTAGTGACAAATTTATTATTTTGTAAATCAATTTGAATCCTTTTTGTTTGCTCCAATTAACACGTAAGAGAAATAAATCAAATCCCAATACGTATGGTTGTTATATATTTAAAAACAAGAAACGAACAAAGTATATTCCTAAATAACTAATAAGCACTACATCCCCTTTGTTTCACTAGTCCATAATCTAGCCATTATTAGGTTTATATATATATATATACACGCACACACAAATATTTATATGTATATAGTTTTTGAAATAGATATTTCTAAATCACTTCCATGCTACATTGACTGTATAACTCGACGTCGCTTCTTCAGAGCAGTTTTAGGGTGTGCGCGCGGTACGTGCTGTAGCCGTAATGGTGCTGTTGGAAGAGGCTTTATCTCAATCATGTTTTCCTGCAAATCCTTGTGTAACAGATCGAATTTAAACTTCAGGGTATTTGAAAAATTTCCACAGATCATGCAAAGCCTTTTCAACGTGTTGCTTACCAGCATTCTGATTGGACAAGGTAAGTCTCACTCTGATCGATTCGTTGACTCAATTGATGACCGCAGTACCATGCGATATTATAATCACTCTCATGCTTTTGTTTTCCATACTTATATGAAATGTTTCTATCAGCTATAAATATATTCAATCCGAGGTCGCTTTTAATACCTAACTATTTTTTTATGTACACATCACGACCGTATAATATGTGTCTATTTATGAAACTTTCCAAATTCAGTTTTCCATTTGGAAGTGTTTTGCTTTCTTCGTACCAAACTTGACGTCGAGGAAGAATGTTCCCTATGATGTGTCTCAATCCCAAAGTGTACTTTGGTTGTCTAATCGTGTCATAAATCTCTTGAAATCCGGTTTCCTTGTGACGACAGGACAGCACTGTCGTGGACAACCTGGAGCACATGTCCTTCTGCAAGTCTCTGGACAAGCAGACGGGCTCATGGGATGCCTTGTGTAGCTCGAGAACAAACGTCTTGGATTGGAAGAATATTGTCTTGAGAAAAATCTCTGCTGAGGCTGGGGATATTGGCCTACTCTTACTTGGGTTCCATACATGCTTAGGTAAGATGGACGAGTCTGTTTCGGCCTTGGAGCAAAGTAAGAAGACAATACCCCATACGATTGTACTCGTTGCTGTGGCTGCAGTCGTTGTTGTTGTTGTTGCTGTTGTTGTTGTTGTTCTCCATAGCAACACTGTGGAGTACAGGGAGGCTTGCAGTACGATGGACATGCAGCAGGACAACTCGCTGGTCTAGGGGGTGGACGTGGTGCCTGCTGAACTGGCAAGGCCACGTCTACTTTAGCTGTTTTTTTAGGCTGAGGGGAACAGCAATCACGCTTGCATTTTGGAAAGCAATTCTTTGGGTTTTGACATGGAAGTGGGCAAATCTATGAATAAAATATAAATGTATCAATGCTTTGGCGTTAAAGTTACCAAAGCATGCATTTACGATAAGATTGCTAAATAAAACTAAAAGTTAAAAACATTCACATCTCAGGGTTTTCTTAGCTAACGATTGGACATAATTTCACGTGATAAGAACTTCAATAATGAAATATCTGGGCTGAGACTGGGGATATTTTTTCTAGAGACAGGACGAAGAGCGCGTCGTGGACCTTTATGGATAACAGCCACGTAGTTAAAGGAACTACCAACGTTAATTAAAATTATCAACTTTACTTTTAATGATTATGTGATTTTGATTTGGCATTGGAACTGTATGCATCGACTGTAAAATAAAGGATCAAAAAATGATAAGCAATGATAATTTATGCATGCTCAAAATTGTTTATTTCTTCTCTGCAAAGAAAGTAAGGAGCCTCGGCAAATCATTCAATATACAAAGCTTAAAACACGAAGCTGCTCCTTCGACAAGCTAATTTTTAATGTAGATTATTCATTTTATGTTCCCGGGTTATAGTATAATACATGCGGTCTAGCTACTGTAGTTATCTTAGTGGTCAGAATTAACTATCCTTTGGTCCGTACATTAAATACTTCAATTGCGGTCATCTTTTTCATGTCATCTTGACCTCCCAGCCCGCGTAATCAACTTCGATATCTTACCGGAAATATCTTTGGGTGTTGTGAACATTTGTAGATAACTTTAAGGTATTTGTAAAGTCCAGGACAGATTGTCGTATTGTCAGCAGCGAGAAATTTGTTATTCACAGCAACAATGCAACGTCTTTCGTGTCCACAAAGATTGAAGACCTGCAGCATTATAGAAAACAATGAAGTTATCATTTAAAATGGTGTAAAATTGACTGGAAAAATAAACCTAGCTACCACAATATACTTTATATGGGTTCTTGTATACTGGGTGGTATTCAAATGTCCGTTAATACCATTAAGGCAGGTTCCGTACCAGCTGAGTTAAAAACTAGACTAAGCGCCCCCCACCCCCAGGGGGACTCCTATATATAGCGTGACGGAGATGTTTGTCGAAAACTTTGAAAATGACCCCTCAAAGGTACCTGAGTGTTATCCTGTTGGGTGTAGCAACACAAGATTTTTACCTCTAAAATGTACCAGCCAAATAACAAGAAATGTAAAAAATACTTTTTATTAGTTTTAATAGTTTGAATCTTCGAAAACTTTCTTCTTGAAAGTTGCTGTAATTCGTATCTCGGGTATCTTAATTACTAAAAACACCCTAAAAGGCACCAGCTTAGTCTCTAATAGTCCAATAAACTTTGAAACACCCTTAAAGGTACCAGCTCAGTCTCTGGTAGTCCAATAAACTTTGAGACCACTTCGCTGATTTTCACCGCCTAAAGGTACGACGAGCATCGTAGTCTTTTCTCGATCGGAGTCCCTCCTGAAAGCACGCACAGGAGTACTATTGGACTATTTTTGTCGCGGCTAATCGATTGAATCGCTAATGAGGTTCGGTTTCTCTTAATGATTTTGACTTCATGTCATTTGCAATAAGTTTTACGAGCCTTGTATTTAGTATTTTATAGGTTACAAAAAAGAGTTTGAACAAGAGGATCGAAAACTGTAAATGCGCTACCATTCGGTTAGAAAAAGTTTCACCATTCATTGGCAAGGACTCCAAACTATGTTTCCCGTCTCCATGCTACATTTATTTTACTATTTAAAACTTTTTGCTTCCCTCCTCCTTTGTGATGCACAAAGAATGCGGCCGTATATCTTCTTTTTTGCATCAACTACCATATAATTAATAAAACCCGAACCTTTTCGTTGACTCTGTGTTCCTGATGGTTACAGAACCCCGTGGATGGAAGAACTTGATGGTGGCATGTATTGTTGTCATCCCGACCATAGAAAGTGCTATACAAAATAATCTTGTCTGACCGGTTTGGACACGTGATCCTTAACTTCTTCCCCTCACAAGCAGTTGCAGTCAGTTGCTGTCGTTGGAGGTATTCAGGCATCGGTGGCGGCTTAGGATTACAGCATTCTACGTTGCATTTTGGTATGCACCATTTTGGGCAGCCTACAGGGCATGATGGTGGTGGTGGTGAAGGGGGTGGAGGTGGTGGTGGTGTTGGTAGAGGTGGGGGAGGAGGAGGTGGTGAACAGCAGCTTGTAGTACATTGTGGGTAACAGGTCTGTGGACATGAAGCAGGACAGGCAGCAGGCATAGAAGAGAAGGACTTGGGGTAATATCCAGCTTGCATCAGGGGATGGGGCTGTGCGTAAGCTGGGCGATACTGGGCCTGAGCGAATGCAGAGTGCTGTGTTTGAGCATATGGAGGCTGGTACTGAGTGTAAGCGGCCTGTGCTCGAGCATAGCCAACGGGAGATTGGGCATGAGCATAAGCTTGTACTCCTGTATATGCGTGTGCACCAGGATATGCCAGATAACCAGGCTTCTGATAATAGTTTAATCCTGTAAGTGAAAAAATTAAATGTCGAAATGTAAATTATGTTTGTTTCGAGATATCATTTTTCAAATCCAACGAAAACTTATAATGTCTTACTAATATTTACGCCGGAACGGATAGCAAGCTTTGATATGAATCAAAAATCTAGTTTTGAAAAGATATCTTATTTTAGAGGAATCCGTTGCTAAATTTTGCTTTGTGAACCTGAAGCACTCTATATTGAATACGTTTCAAGAAACGTTCTTTTATCGACAGCAATGTACGATGGATATTTATAGTCCGTTACAGCACGCTGATGAGCCAATCAGCTTCCAGCATTGTGCTCTGTGCATGAAAGTATTAAAATCTAGAAACTGCCAAAATTGACAGAGAAAACAAAGAACTTTTAAAGAAGACTTTCATATATTTGATAAACAATTGGGAAAAAATGCATATACATTGTTGTATCACCGAGAAGCCATTTTACAATCAAAACAAGTAAAGGGTACCCAACAAAAGTTCATTATTTGTTTGAGGTTGAAAATTAAACCATTCGTTTCAAGAATCAATTCCTTTTGATAATATGTATACCGATATTTATATCTTTACTGGTTGAATTAAATAAACAAAATATATTCCATATATGGAAAATATACACAGGAAACCCGTCGGTGAAAGTAGAATTCCAAGATGGAGTCTAGTTTGGCGTGAAAGGTAAGCGAGAAAACTAGCCATTTTCAGATCTTCTTATTGACCGCCTACCTCTCTTAATCGTTTTAGAGTATCTACTTCTTTAGCAGTACTTTAAATATAGCTTTTCGATCGATTCCTACATATGTCTTGTTGTATTTGTCTTGGATCGAATAATCGAATAATGATTTGAATATTGATATACATATTTTTAAACGAAATGCTTTTTTGAAACACCAAAAGGTTCAATTTTCAATTAATCAAACGAACAATAAATTCTTGGGGGGAAGTGTAACCTGGTTTGACTGTAAATGGTGTACACTCACGTGACAGTATTTTGCTCATGTGACTTATTCTTACCTTGTATTGGTACCGAAGAGAGAACACTTGACACGCCAGCTGTAAGAACGATGAGGACCAGGCAGCATGGCCCACGCATGGCGATCAAACTTTAATTAAAATAACAATAGTTAGTTTCCTAAAAAATCATCTCTTCAAAACTTATATCGAAAAAATATTAGCAGAAATCATAAGAGTGTTTTATTGAAATTCTTCAATTGTCTTCGTTAACCACTATATATATCACTGTAAATTAAAAAAGGGTCATTTCAGCCCTACTGTAACGGCACTCGTGTGTTACTTGAGTAAGCACGAGGATCTCCCGAACGGATACCGAATACACGGCAGAACTGGAGAGGGACGAACGGCAGAATATGTACTCAAAGGCAATTAATTTGTGTTAAGACCTTTTAGCCGTTTGTATTTTGTATAGAAACAAAATAAATTCCGTCAGAATTTCCAGCGACGAGTGGGTAAAATCGTGACTTCTTGCCTCGTTCAAAAAGGTGGATTTATCTTGGTAAACTTAGTTTCACGGACCTCTAAAGCCATCAATGTAGTGCTGCTACACCTATAAAGAGTAGTCAAATTGACCCAGGATAATCCTTTTTTGAGCTGGTTTTTTTTTTTTTTTTTTTTTTTGATTGTCAGCAGACACAACATGACGAGTGAGTGGTTGTCCATCGATTTTATCTTCATTAGTCGACGAAGCAAGTTTTTCTTCGATATGAACTGAGTCCGGTGATGAACATAGCAACAGGGCAACGATCGTTTCTACACTGTAAATTTACAGTGTGACTACTATAACAAGAACCAATCAAGATTTGGAGTGAAAACAATGCACTCAAACTTTATAGTCAATTCTAGCCAATCAGAACAAATTTAAAAAGCAGAAATCTGAATAATGTTTGAAAACAAACAATTTCAATGTTATCAAGAGACCGTGGGAATGAAATATTGCGCCGATAGGCCTTTTGCGTTATGACATCGTTTACTACCAAGAGCAGGATGCTTTGCTCAGTTTCTTTTGTTGTATAAAAAGGAAATAAAAATCTGAATAAAAAAAAAAAAAAAAAAGAAAAAAATGCAAAGCATCCTGGTCTTGGTAGTAAAATGACGCCATCGTGCAAAAGACCTATTAGCTGAGTTCAAGATTCTACTGATTGTGATCTCCCATGATTGGCTCAAGTTTTTACACTGGTTCTCGTTGTCAAAGTGCCCGGTAACGGTAGTCGTACTGTACTGTAAGAGGGTCATTTTAGCCCCCAAAAGGGTCATTCAGCTTCTGACACAAGGGGCATTTCTTGGTCAAATTGACCCAGAGATGATGACCTTTTGAGTGTTGAAAGGAGCCGTTCGATTTTACAATGTATCCATTGGTTCCCATTATCTGGTATGACAGCTACAGTATTAAATAAAACTAAAACAACCGTTAAAACAACCGTTCGTTTATAAAACGTGTGGTCTTCCACACAGATCATCATTTGGTCCACCTGACCAAGAGATGATGAACTTCTGCGGCGTTGAAATGAGCCGTTTGAATTTACACCGGCCTTTCATAAAATGGAATCTAGCGTCGACTAGTGCAAATTACTAAATTGCAGTTGCGGATAAGTGCGAAAACAACTAGTTATTTATAAGCGCAAGCTTTTTTAAAGCTGGAAGCTTGTGAGGCTGCGTACCTTCCGTAGCGGTAAACACTCCTTACTACATTTGAATATTCTCTACACATTTTTCAAACTCGTTGATTTTTATAAAGGGAGAAAACTCGGAGAAAAACCCTCGTGGCAAGAGAGTAAAACACATCAAACAAACTTAACTCACATGTGGCGTTCGCAGGTCTCGATCCAGCGATATTGCCCGATGGACTCACCGACCCGTTGGAGAGACGGCACAATATTAGCAGCGTACGACACCCATGCAACCAACATATGTCTTAGATATTTGCTTACGCTTTTAAAGTTTCCATTTTATAATTTCCCAAAATGCTATATTTTGTTGAATTGTGTTAAAATAACCAGAACTGATTTATATGTTTCAAATAATTGACATTCAAAATAACGAAAAAAACAACAACAAACCGCAATACGTTACAACCGATGATTACATCAAGCTAAACAATAACTGAGAGCAAGGGAAAAAACTGGAGTTATTTTGACGTTTTTGGTTGCAAATTACATTCAGTGTTTAAGGATTGTCTGTGTATGAATTACAAACTCACTGAAGTGTAGTTCTGTCAGCTGAAGTGTTGCCAAATTGATTTCAAAATTGTTTAGGACTAACTGGTATTTTTTCATTCAACAGGCGAGAACATAGGACAACCTGTTCGTCTCTGAGATCATTTGAACTGAGAGTAAAACAAACATAATTATAAAAAAACCGTTTTTAAAATGCGTTTTTTAGTTTTCCTGTCAGTTATGCAACAATCCACGTTCCTTTAACCTTGATTATGAACGATATAACTTCATTTTAGTGTATTTTTAACGATAGTTTATTAGAGTTGTAGTTATAGCAATTTATGACTTGTCAGAATCTTTTTATAAACAAGTCAACTCAAACACTAAACTTTGGCTATCCCCTACCGGCTCTGTACGACAACAACTGAAATCTTGAACTTAGAATTTAAAAGATTTTAAAGCACATTTATAATATTTTAGGTTCCTCTGAAACAATAAAGGGAATATAACTTACGTTTGGTCGGATCGTATTAGTTTTCAATCGCTCCAAAGTTCACCTTAAATATTACCACAAAATTGGAATGGTACTTACAAAATACCATTATAAAACCGTAAAGAATATATAATAAAAGGAATTGGGAAGATTGACATTAAGAAAATTAATTCACTTACTTGGATTTAAATGTTAAGGAATTAGATTCAGATAATTAAATCAAAATGGATCCATAGATTTGGAGGGTTTTGTCGACGGGCGAGCCGTGGTGGTTCACTGTCAGGTATAAGGATAACAATTATGTCATTCATGCATGTCATCGCCATGGCAACAATCTAGAAATTATTTCTACTACAGGTGGTTTAGAGGAATTAGAACTAACAAATCATTCGACGGGTTATTTGGTAGGTTTTTAAACAGTTTGGTGTTTTTCATTGTCAATACTGATTAGAACGGACAAGACATGAAAGACTGAAGGTGAAGGGTCACCTTGACTTAAAGCGGCTTTTTGCCCACCCTCGGATGCAATTCTCGTATGAGTAGAATACTTCGGTACTGATTTACAGCACGTACCAAGTACGACACTGCAATGGCATTCGATGGAATGTTTTATGTGTGTCACCTCCAATCACAACATGATATGGAACCATTTCAGCGCGAATACAAATTTACCGCATTTTCTCAATTTTTACAACTGTAGGAGACTGAAGAACGATAAAGACAAGATATTTAGAAGAGAATACAGCTAAAATCGCATGAAATACCTGTACAAAAAGTATACAGTTGTTTTATTATATCCCAAGACCCTTAATATTTAAACTGTACGTATTTAAAAAGGACTTGTTGCCTTTTAAAATAAACACACAGTTCAAGCCTCTATTGCAAACGAAAATTACCTTCCTAAACTGTGAAACAAGGAACGAGAATAATGCGGAAAAATGTCAGTTTGAATCTCAAAAACATTATTATCTTTATTTGATTTTAAATATATAATTGGTAGATATAACAACAAATTATGAAAATGACGGCATACAAGATACACAATATTTTCGGTCCAATGAACTCGCAAAAACAACTCATAAAAAGTAGTTAGTTTATCAAAGAATAAACTATATGCTGCACGGCAGAAGACCTTCACGAATTCTCTTGCGTGAACATGGAACTGCAGTGGTTCCAAGACATTGTAGGGTTGATAAAATACAGTAAAGGCGCTGTTACACTAGTTAATTTTCCTTGCAACTTGTTTCGTAATTTTGTTGTGAGACGAATTGCAAGAGAAATTGCCTAGTGTTTCGTACCAAAATTGTTTCGCAATTTTGTCACCGCAACCGTTGCGAGAAGAACAACACCACTCTTGCAAATTGTCTCTCAGCGATTATGTAAACAACCAATAATGGACATTCGCTTTTATAAATGCGTCGTGTTCATCCCAGCCCTTTGCCGTCGCCACTGCGAGAAAAGTTGCACAAAACAATGCATATTAAGGACGTTCATGGGCAAAAGATCCTCTAGACAGATTTTTTAAAGTTTTTGCATGATAAAAGAAAAACATATAAGAAGTAAAACAAGCAAATAAAAAATGGGGGTCACCGAATTCGTTTAGCCGCCATAGTGTGTGGAAGCTTACCAATTTTGCAGTAAATTAAAAATGCACGAATAACGCAAACATGCATATGGAAATTGTGCAAAACGTGCAGAAAGAAATTTCTCGCAGGCAGAAATGTAAATTAATCTAAGTTTTGACGCGTTGGCGCGTGTGCCAGTTTTTGGACACTTCGTATTTTTCGTTTGCACGTTACGTCATCGCGGCCATGTTGGTGGTATTTAACAAAATATTTCTTACTAGCTTCTTTTGTTCGTGGCACCAACATGGCCGCTGTGTCTTTGTCTTTTGATTCCCTTGGGAATGATTGCAAACCATCAATACGCAAACTTTGGCGTTAAATTAGAAATATTATTTATCAATTTGAAATGTTATTGGTAATGTAATGGTAAATATGCTACGTGAATATGAACCTCATTTATGAAACGGTTTAAGAAGATCATTTCAAAAGCGCTCAAAGAGAAAAAATTTGCTAAAAATTTAACGAAAGTGTCCTGCGAGAAAAAGCTGAATCTTGGTTTCGTAAAATACTAAACCTTAATCATTCACAGCAAAAGTAGATCAATGTCTTAGGAAGGTTTTAGCAGTAGTTTGGATTTATTATACATAAAATTGGAGTAGTTTACTCCGCTTTAGTTTAAAACGAAGAACAACGCCTCGGGATGATTGTGCCAATTATTCGAAATCCTTCGCCAGAAATGGTAACCGTGACACCTGCTGTCACCACAGGGAGCCAGACTGCAGCAAAGCAAAAGCACCAACGCTTTATAGCGGCTGTGAATTAAATGCGATTTCATCAAAAACTTTATCATTCAAAATTTCTATCCTTTTCTTACAACCTGGGAAGGTTTTTCCCTAATAATATATTTTGCGTCCGCGCAATTGCGCTCCGAAATTGAAAAGTTGCGCGTCGAGATTATTCCATCGTGCCTCCTTAAGGGAACATCGAATTTTTTAGAAATTTGAGGGGGGAGGGGTATGGGGAGGATCAAGTTTTTACAGTAGTAAAAGAGAGGTCATAATTTTTTCTTTCTTGCTTGAAAAAAAGGGGTGTTGGATTTAAAACACTGCCATATAGGGGAAAGCGTCGTGACTTTTAAACTTTTATTGGGTTTGGGGCTAAATTCTTATTTAACAGCCAAAGGAATTCCCTCCCTACCTCCCTCTAAAAAAGGAATACTCCCTTACATGGTCTAACTATTTTATGCGTTCGAGACTACTTGGAAGGTCAGATAATGTAGTTCCAATAGCTCTGTCAACTTTGACTGATTATGACTAGTATTGAAGAATTTAAATACAATAATAAGAATGGAAGAGTAGCATTACGAAAACCTATGCTTGCTATTTGGTTTGTACATTTTATGAGGTCAAACACAGTTTCAAGTGCGGTGAATGGTCGAGAGATTCTGACTACAAATAATAAGGTAGTCATGGTATGGTAGAGCAGTGAATATTAGTTCAGTCTGGCTTTGAACAACTTGGACAACTTGAAAACTCCAAAGTGTTTTTGAAGGTTGGAGAAGTCATTATGTTTTATGCTGAAGTTTCTTCAACCTTAAGTATTTACATAACTTGAAAACTGGCTGCCAGCTGTCGCTTTGCTTAACTCCTGTACTTTTCTCTGATGCCAAACTCTAAAACTTCACATTTCAGTCACTATGTCATTCCTGGATGTTCTCATATCTGTCACCGCTTTCTTCATCTTCACCTTGGTCCATATCATCCATCCCTGAACCACTTCCTTCCTCTTCCTCTTCCTCAAACTCGTTCTCAGTTACTTCAGGCGAAACCCGTTCAATTTTGGACTTCTTGATAATTGTCTCTTTGACGAAGTCTGGTTGAAATACCTTTCTCATAGCGCTTTTTTCTGCGTTTTCCATCAACATGGACTCGGTTACCTCTTGAGAGGACAGGGATGATTGATGTGATTGGTCGCCAATTTCTTCAACTACGTTGCTTTCAGATCGGGTGGAAGGTTCGGAATCGAGAAGGACTTGGACTTCGGAGGCTGGGGATGAAGACGACAAAGAGGATGATGCCGATGCCGATGCCGATGCCGATGAAGATACTGCCGCTTCAGCATTATTTGGTACATCTACAAATGATGACGACGACGACGACAATGATGATGATGATGATGATGATGATGACGATGGTCCACCAACTATCTCAGTCACTGCATTAGCTGTGATTTCACCTTCATCTTCGTCAATAGATGTCTTCGGCATACACCTTAATAATAGAGAAAACAGAAGCCTTTAATTCTAGCTTTAGAGAAACGGCAACCTCTTACAAACAACATTACTGAAACAATTTTAAAACGATCCTGAAAGAATGTTATGACTATTTATAAACTAATTTTAATAGTACGCGCGCTGTGATAGGCCGATAAGTCATGTTTCATTTGCCTGTCAAGACATAGCTTTTCCTGGCACGCGCGCGTCAAAATTTTTGTATTTTCCCGCCTTTTCATATCTTGTTATTCAATATGTTTTGTAGTTTCTTCTTATACAAGAGAAAAGTAATTATTTTATAAGGGAAATGAAACACGCCTTTTCCGTGTTTTAGCACGCGTGTTTCATTTCTCAAAAGTGTGAAAGTGGTTCGGGAAAAAGTTTTCAAAAAGGTTTTTATTTGAAGACAAAACCTGTGGATTATTGCAATCATTTCCGAGGGAATAAAAGTGGTGGTCATGTTGGATGATGTTTACTAAGGGAATAAAACGTTATTCTTACATAAATATTGCAAACCAAAATATAGTATTTCAATCCAACAAACAGATAAATTAGTATTTAATTAAACATTTCCTCATCTTACTTATATTTTACTTCAAGATATTTCCTGATATTAGGACAAACCACGGTCCCCTCCATGGCCAGAAAATCATTAGACGCAGACACTTCGCATCTATTCTCCCCCTGACATAGGTCCTTAACCTGCTGTTTTATTTGATCCTCCTGCTCAGAACAGCGGGTGGCAGGATCGTCTCCGGGTGGGAGACACACCATGGCATCTTTTCTGCCAAACATTGCTGATAATATGTCTACGGCGTTATATATGTTGGGACAAACTATGTAAGCCTTTTGGTCCTCGCATGCTACTGTTGTTTTCTGGAAATCATATAGAAAGTGAGTAGGTAAAAATTATATATTTTTTAGATTTTACCATATGTTCTATACCTCCTACCTGACATCCTTAACATTCATCACTCTATTCAAAGAACGTGTTGGAAGAATGAAGGCCAAGATGGTATTTATTTATTTATTTAATTTTATTTATAAGTATAAAGAAATTGAAAGAACAACGGACTAATACCCAATTATACATCCGGTCTATTTAAATCAGTCGAACACGAGACAATGCGGGCAGAGTCTCGGGGAAACAATAGGGTATCGTAAATGTACTTTTGTTTCCCTTCATTTCAGAAGAGGGTGATCACGGATCACGTGACCTCGGCCAGCCAATCAATGCGATCTTGAAAATTCATGTCACTTTCAATGAATTTCACTAGTATTGATTTCGCTAAATTGCCAAAGTTTGTCGCGAAAAAATGCCTTTATGTATTCAAGTTTTTTTTTAAAATCAAGGAGATATATACGAAAACCTATTGTAGAAAGTATCATTTGAATGTAAGATATATTTCTATTTGTTTTCCCCTCACAAAGATAAGCCTCTATTTCTCAACTCGAAAGTTTTCGCCGAAATATAGCCTTTGTTCATAATTCCCTTACTCAGTTTTTCAGAATTGATATTGTGTTTTTATTTTTACCAATAGATGCTTTCATTGGCATCAATGCACATCCTACCGTTTTCATGTTATATTAAATTTTTGATGTTGTGTAGCTATGTGTGTTGCCATTACGTGACGAAATGTCACTTAGCTCTTTAATGTATATGTTATGCCGAAAAAAGTCAAGAAAATGCTTAACCATCCTACTAAACATCGAAGGACAAAATTAGTAGAATTTGCTATTTTTTATTGAATAATTAGTTGAAATACGAGACACTGCTGATAATTTGCACTAGTTTGACCACAGGTAGCCCAAGCTTACTATTAGTGTATAAGAGAATGTATGGGACTTTGGCAACAGTCAATTTTCTTTGTAAATACGAAATAAACTCAACTGTAACTTGCTGTGTGTCCTGGTGAATTTCCTGGTAGCATCTGGAAATATTTTCAGCATTTTTCCGATTTTTTCCCTACCCCAGTAAATAAAATGACAAGGTCTCTTATACGCTAATAGTAAGTTGGGCTACCTTTGGTTTGACAGCTTCTCTTGAAGACCTCGAGAAAAATACAAACATTTCAGAGACAAATTGGTCATCATTCTTAAAGAAGTCAAAGGTGAGTTACAAAGCAACTTTATAAGCTTAAAACCAAACAAACTAACTGACACACGAATGAAAAGTCTGAAAGCTTTTGTTATCAGAACTGTTCGCCGTAAATTCACGACAGCATTCAAAACACCTTCAAAATTTTTACTTTAATACTGGATTTTATAGTTGTCAAGTTAAATATAATGCATTTACAATGGCTTACTCAAAAAAAATACAGCAACAATTAATTTGGATGGTGCAGGGCGACCTTACTTGTGAGAGTTCTCTGACTTTCTTTCCGTCAGGAAACAGAGCAATCCGTCGCAAAGCTTGCCAGGAAAGCTAACATGGCCGCTAACAAATTTTAGCGACATGAAGGTCAAACATTTAACAGTACTTTTGTTTAGAAATTCAAAATCTATGCAGTGCAAAAATAAATGTTCGAAGGGATGGAGAAAATCAATACCAAACGCTTCCACAGTATCCCATTACTTGTCAAATCACGAAATCTGAACGATAGCTAAGCATAACTGAAGCGCAAATGACTAATAGACCCATGAGCCTTTGCGAACTGCGATCACCCTCTTCTGCCTTTAACCAATAGGAAAATACAAGGGCTGTCAAATGTACATAATTTAATACTATATCAATAATAATATACCAGATAGTTAATATAAATGTTACCAATTGAATACTCACTATTTCGCCAACACCAGGGGGTACAGCACCTCCAGCAGGCAAGCCTTGAACACCTAAAACACAGGTATTTTGTTGTTTTTTTGTCACTTACAACATTTTATAAAATAACCTAATCTCTGATTGGTTGAGATGCATGTTATAAATCAGCACACAGCACGGTAACAAAGTAACTGTGATTTGTATTTTATAAAAGAAATAAAAAACTCATCCGCTGTGCTGTGTACAGATTTAAAGCACTTGGGAATTTATCAGAACACTGGCGAAGTTATAAGAAGTACTACGCTTCTCAACACTTTGCTTACGTTCGTTCTGATAAAAAAAAAAAAAATAAAAAAAAAAAAAATAAAAAAATAAATAAATAAAAAAAAAAAAAAAAAAAAAACTCTCAAGCTCTCGCTATTTATTTCCTCAATGGTCATTTTAGACTTAATCCTAATAAAGGCCATCTCTTCATGTAGGAACCGTGTATTGTAATTCAAATATTTCTATTGTTAAATGTTCCATTGTATTGCATTAACTGTCGTTCTATTCTCATAGCAACTCGAGCTTTCCTTCATGAAGGAATGACCCTAATTTGCATTGATCAGTGACCATGAAACAATGGTTCTAAGACAAGGCTGGACTCATACATTTAAAGTTTATCAAAGTCCAAAGTCCACTTGTATCATGCGTACTTTGATAAACAGTTTCCATGCATCTGTCGCTGGTTATATACGAATCATTGATTCGAGGGTGCAATGTAATTTCGTAAGGATCACTGAAGCGAAATTTGTAGCTTGCAGCCTCGAATGATTGTTTAAATTGCCCAGTTAACCGATATGGAAAGTGATCAGAAGAGTGAGGAATTCATTAGGGTGGAGCTTTTGTGAAAACCAAATATGGTCCGAAAACAGCATGAAATATAAAAAAGAATGTATATTATAAATTAAATTATAGATACATGTAAGTTACAAACACAACTTAGTATCATGTACCGATATGCTTCTAAAGTAATCATCGACATAATATCTAATTTTCTTCCGGAAGCAAATTTTGCGTCTAAAACCTATTTACAACAAAAAATGATCACTTTTTAACATTTCTGTATTAAAGATAAAAACTTTGAGATTAAATTTGACAAGTTGTATAGAGTCAATATTTAGAGATGAAATGAGATGGAAATTCATTGAACTGCTAGAAACATATCTTAATATAAATAATTATTCAAATGCTCGTTCCTTTGTTCTTTGTTGAAACTGATTTTGTTTTTCATTTCGTAACAATTTTGAAATTCTGCGGGTTCCCGACGTTTGTAAAAAGAACAAAATTAATTAAGTCAAAACAAAACAAAACCCAGGACTGAAAACGATCGAATATCTACTCAAGCAGAACAGATTCAATGGTTTTTGTCGTACTTACGAGTCAGAAGACACAAAAACACAACGACCCATGCAAAATACTGGAGTCGTATGCCCATTGTCATCTTCACTTTGCATAAAAACTCTTTTCGTTTATCTAGGGTTGCAATGCCATGGTTATGAATAAAAACAGAAGTGTGCTATCTTTTTTTAGCGAAACAATAACCTTAAGGATGACATCAGTTTGTTTCTTTTCTCTTTTTTTAGACTTTAGTTTATTTATTATTAATTTACCTGTGAAAAGTACAGGGAACCCACAGCAGGTTGTTCTTGTTTGCGCGCCTTCGATATTTATGTTCTGCGGTTGATCTCGACTTCGCCTTGGGTAACTATATTCAGCGGTAATTAACCTTATAGTTTAACTTACTTGCGCCTTAATTAGTGTAAGTAGCAAAGTGCAGTTGATTTTGCTAGCGTTGAATGTAGAATGCAGACCTGTCTTTGTTAATACGACTATAAATGGTTAATTCACATCGATCGAAAATAATTACAGTTAAATACACGGTAAAAATGGCGGTAAACTTATCTTTTCACAAACTCTTAGAGGAACGTAACGAACCAGGATGTAAAAGACATTTTAGCGGTGACCTCAATCAGTTGATCTTTTATTGGATGTCTTGTGAAATGCTGAAAGGGATTTTATGAGTTGGTATCTGGTGCGATGTACCGTGTACCATGGATGTACTTTTAAGATAACTTTGTTTCCTATTCTCAGATGTGACGAATGCTAGCCATAACGTGCGGTCATACAATTTTGCTTGTTGTGTGCTGTTCAATGTTACTGAAGATAAAACGTCTGCTTCTCCGCGTTGCCTAAACACTCAAAGGCTTGCCTTGAACAGTTCTTTCTCAGAAAAATGCAAAATTCAAAGCTCAATCGATTCAAATTATCTTCGATTCTCAAACATTTCTGCGATTCCAAGCATCGTCATTTGCATCAGTCACTCTTCTGCGGATTGTTACGAACATTTCACTAAAACAACTCTCTATTTGCATCAGAAAGCCGTGCTTTTTTCACCGAAAGACCAAGACAACAAATCAATCATACCGCAACTACGTCAACTCCTGTGCAACTCTACGCCTACTTATATCAGGTGGTGATGTTGAAGTTAATCCTGGTCCAGGCCTGCGCTCTAACAATCTGCAATCGAATTACACTCACTCAATCAGATCTCTATATCTAAATGCCAGAAGTCTTGTTAATAAAGTCAGTGAATTTCAAACACTTGTTATTGACTCTGATATAATGAGTGTAACTGAAACATGGTCTTAAACCCGAGATTCTTGACAGTGAACTTCTTCCCGGCGATAATTTCATAAATCCATCGACGCGACAGAATAGGCAGAATTGGAGGGGGTGTGTTACTGGCGCTAACGAAACACTGTTACGAGTATTAGAAGAGAAGATCTTGAAACCAATGCGGAAATCCTGGCCTGCAAAGTTCAACCAAGTCAAAAAGAAAGTTATTAGTTCTAGTTTTCTACAGACCTCCAAATTTGTACCTGGCCTATATCAAAGAGTTTAGAAAATCTGTACTTCTCGCCTCTAAATCACGGTTTGATCAGCTACTAATTTGTGGTGACTTTAATCTCCCACACATTGATTGGTCTTCTGGAACAGCCATGACTAATGACACCATCCATAATCACTTCACTAAGATCGTTAAGGACTACTTCTTATGACAACTGGTCTCTTTTCCTACTACAGTTAATAATATTCTTGACCTGATTCTCACTAATATCCCAGATAAGGTGACTGAACTCCGATCCATGGTTTTGGTACGGTGATATTATAAACACGGATCAAAACATTCTGAGCTTCGAGCTGAATCTGAAAATCGTTAAAAGGCCACAAATAAAACGATCTGTTTATAACTCCAGGAAAGCCAGTTACACTGTATTAAATGATCTACTCTCGCATACCCCTTGGGAGTTGGATCATTCTGTGTATGACATCAATGAATTGCTCAGCGCGTGGAACGACCTTTTCAATTCTGCGGTAAACGAACATGTTCCAAAATACATAATAAAAAACACCCAATATCATCAATGGATTGACAAAGAACTCTGTGCTCTCTTAAATAAGAAGAATAAACAAAGAAAGAAGGCCTCTAGAACCAAATCCACAAGAGACATCGAGATGAGACGACAGATGGGACGCGAATCCAAGCAAATGATCTTAAAGAAAAAGAAAGACTTCGTCGTAAAAATGAGAGACTGTATGTGAAAACCCAAAGCGTTTCTGGTCTTTTGTTAAATCGTCGACTAAAATTAAGCCAAAGCCTACCTTTATCAAAGATGGTAACATTTGTGTTAAGGATAGTGTAGACAAGGCTAACCGTTTTCAACAAGTACTTCCAGTCTGTATTCAATCCCCTCCTCCCCCCGGTCTACATCCGCCACCTACGCTAGTAAATGCTGTCCATCAGAACGCTGGTAATATTTCAAGAATACAGTTGACGGTATCTGAAGTTGCTGTTGAACTACTAAAACTGGACCCTACTAAAGCAGGCGGCCCTGACGGAATACCAAGCAGACTTCTTACTAATGTTGCCGATGCAATTGATCCATCACTTTGTACTCTTTTCAACCTTTCTCTTTCACTGGGAGTCATGCCTGGTGATTGGAAACGTGCAAACAACACTCCGGTTTTTAAAACAGACGACTCCACCTTGCCATCTAACTACAGACCAATCTCGCTACTTTGTATTCTATCTAAAGTACTTGAACGGTGTGTCTTCAACCATTGTTATCGGCATCTCTCAAATCAGTTGTACCACCTCCAGCATGGTTTCCTAAAAGGACGATGTACCACAACGCAACTGGTAGAGGTCTATTATGACATAGTTATTGCTGTCGCGAGTGGCAACGAAGTTGAAGCATTATATCTTGATTTATCCAAAGTTGTTGACAAGGTATCTCACGACTTACAACTATATATATTTGAGCTTCTTGGCATCAGCGGATCCCTTTTGTCTTGGTTCCAGAGTTATCTTAATTACAGACAACAAAGAGTAGTTATAGATGGCTGTTTATCTGATTGGCTGCCAGTAACTTCCGTCGTGCCATATAGATCTATTCTAGGTCTCCTCCTGTTCTTTGTCTTCATTAATGATGCTCCTTGTTACATCTGCTCGCAATCTACCATCGCACTGTTTGCAAATGACTCAAAACTATACCATGCTATAGAACAACACAGTGACAAAGACCTTCTCCAGAGTGACCTAAACAGCCTTTTCAAGTGGAGTCAGGACTGGGCAATGTATTTCAATACAACTAAATGCAAAGTACTGCACATCTATGCGAAAAAGAAACCATCTCCGAATAGGAAGTACACCCTTAATGACCGTGAGCTTCTTAGCGTTTCATCCACTGTTGACCTTGGTGTTACAGTCTCAAGCAACATGTCGTGGACTCAGCACATTGAAACCACTGCTTCAAACGCTAACAGATCTCTCAGTCCCCTAAAACGGATCCTCTAGGATGTACAAGATCAGAAAGCTTCTTTATTGCGCCTTAGTTAGACCTAAACTGGAATATGCTAGCAGCCTCTGGTCCCCTTATACCATCAAACACAAATCTTTAATTGAAAACATCCAAAGGAGGGCGACCAAGTTTATCTTGAACTATCCACAGCTAAGTTACAATAGGAGATTAAGAAAACTTAACTTACGTACCTCTAGAGAATCGGAGCCGAAAAATTGCTGATTTAATTAATGCGTTCTTCAAGTCAAGAAAGGGTATTATTTCCACAGATGTAAACTAACTTTTACGTGCATTCGAGCCAAAATACAAAACACGAAATTACAACCCTAACAACTACTACCTAATTTATCCACCCAAACAAGGCTACAATAAACATTCATATTTTATCCGTGCTGCTGAACTTTGGAACTCTTTACCATCTAAAATTAAAACAATTGACTCGCCAGATACACGTTTAAGAATAATTTAATCGCTATTTATAGATCCAAAACAGAAAGTTATAGTTCTTCAAGATAAATTTTATCCTCTTCTATAACTAAAGATTTCTCACTAGCTTCTTTTGTTTGTACCACCACCATGGCCGCTGTGTCTTTGTCCTTTGATTCCCTTGGGAATGGTTGCAAAACATCAATCGAGCGGACCGACTTGCATCTTAGTATCTTTGTCATATGCGGACTGGCGTAAAGGGGGTCAATTTAAAAGCATGCGCTTTAACCACAGGCCAAAGGGAGCCCAAAAATCAGTTTCTTTAGCTTGTGATACTAATTGATCAATCAGTAACGGCGAAACAATAGTATCATTTTCCCTACTGTATTCAATACACCATGTCCGACAAACAATCTTAAGGCCTATTTACACGGCACGACTTGCCGCCTGCGACTTGACGTATACGGCAAAATGAGCTCAAAATCGTGTCGT
>JANTNT010086542.1:0-11397 GCA_024752375.1 Entacmaea quadricolor | reverse complement strand
ATAGAAACACAGTGAGCAGCAAGGGGTGTGTCAAGGGCTGCAGCATAGAATAGAAACACAGTGAGCAGCAAGGGGTGTGTCAAGGGCTGCAGCATAGAATAGAAACACAGTGAGCAGCAAGGGCTGTGTCAAGGGCTGCAGCATAGAATAGAAACACAGTGAGCAGCAAGGGGTGTGTCAAGGGCTGCAGCATAGAATAGAAACACAGTGAGCAGCAAGGGGTGCAGCAAGAGGTGTGTCAAGGGATGCAGCAAAGGGTGTGTCACTTGATTATACTAACCCTAAGTTTTCATCCATTTCATCTTCCCTGTCATCGTTTGTTATTCTAAATCAAAAATTAAATGATATGCATGACATTTACACAAATTAAACTACAGAAGCTTGCAAGTTAACTGAAGTGGAGCTTTAAAAATACATGTAACGGGGAAAAAATTGACTAACAGTGTGAGCTATTAAAATAGTGAATGCAGCCTAAATAAAAGGCTCAATAAAAGGAAGTTTAATTGAGACTTGTTTACCAAATAAAAGGTTAATCATGATGTGTCATTTTCCAATTATCTTAACTACTTGAATTCATCATTAGTTATTTTAAACCAGCAACAATCTTTCTTCAGTTAAGTGACTTGTAAAGACCTTGCTGGCATCTTCTGCATAATTTTCAAACAGTTTTTTGGCAATAACTTGAACTTTGAAATCTTGTACATTATAAAAAATATATTACTTTTGGATGTATCCTGATGTTGGTGCTGAAGATCCCTTACTGCCTCCTGTTGGGTGTGCTCCTATTAGGAACAAAATTACATTTGAAAACATTCCTAAAGAAGTCTTTCCTCTTATTTATGTTCTTAATATTCATGGTTCCTGTCATTTTGCTTACTCATTGTTTACTTGCTTTTGATTCTATATTTACTAAACCTGCAGTTTATGAATTATTTTCACTATGTTTATTTATTTATCTCCCATTTAAGTTGTATTTGTCAACAAGGTATTCTTTGAAATTGTTGCAAGACCCTGCACTAGTTTTTATTCTAAGGCTTACAATTGGCAAAATTTTGACAATTCTTGATCAATAATAGTAAGCAATAGAAATTAAGATGTAAATTGGTGTCAAACACAGAAAATTACAATAAAAATCAGTTTTCCAAAAATTTCAGCACTATTCTTCAATTTTTTCTTCATTTTTTTCCAAACAGATACTCTGTAAGAACAGGCTAAGAAGTCTTGGGATTTTGGCAGCTTGTAAGCAGGGTTCCTCCATGGACCATAAACGGTTAAGTATTATACCCCCTTGTGTTTTCCATCTATATTAAGTGCCCTCTTTTTCTTTTATTCCTTTTCAGCTGTTTGCACAAATCTAATATACAACCACTTCATTCTTTAGTGTTAATCGAGAACTGAGAGAGCAAACCTGGCTGAGTGGAGATAACACCATCCTCACTACTTTTCTTGTAAGCTTTCTTGTAAGCCTCACTCTTTTCATAATTTTTTCTCCTGGAAAGATATGAAAAACATAAATTCTGTATAAATATATGTAAGTGTACTAACAGTATGACTGATACAAATTTCGAAAAATTTCTCAAAAAAGAGTTGCTAAAATCGTTTTAGATACAGATCGCAATTCCTCAAACTATAGATTTACTAAATACATTAGGCTGGATTTCTTTTTATCAAGAATCAAATATATAGTATTTCTCAAATTCATGAATAATTAATGAGGACAAAGCAAAGGAAAATCAGTACCATGACATGGTTTGGATACAGTGATCCAACACTTGCATAAATTAAGCCAACTAGCTTTTCTCCAAAAATTATTAATAAAATTGAGAAGCTCAAACAAACACTTTAAAGAGTGTTTCATCAGTGTATCCAAACACCTTGAAGTTGGTTGAAAAAACTCGACTTTGCCTTGTTTTTTCAACCCCCTTCCCAGTGTTTGGATACACTGATGAAACACTCTCTCTTGTGTTTGATCTATTACATAACAGATTAAATGGTAAATGTCCTACGTATATTATAAATGACATGCTTCAACAAAATTCTGTCCATTCAAGTACATGAATAAGAAAGAACCAAAAGGAGGTCAGACCTTAACAGTTTGCTCCATCAAAGAACGGAAGTTTTAAAAATGAATATCTTTCAATGTTTCTTAGAAAATCAAAGAAAAAAACCTATTTTCTATGTAATTTTAAATAATTTTAACACTTACTTTATTATAATCCTAATTATGAGTAAAGATTGGATTAGATTAGATTTTTTATATTAGCTATTAGACTTTTAAATTCTTATCATTCTTAATTAATTATCTTTAGATTTTACATTATTAGCTTAGTATTACTTTTTATTTAATTATTTATCTTTATGCAATTATTATTATTTTGAGGGCCACAGGGTTACTGAAAAGTGTCTACCTTCATTAAATAAAGATTATTGATTGATTGATCAATTGAAAGAGTAGGCAAGTAAGCCATGTGAGATGGGCTCAAAAGACGCATAAGGCATATAGCGTAATGGGTAAAGGCTATATGCCTTATGTGTCTTTTGAGCCCATCCTACATGGCTTACTTGCCTACTCTTTCTTGTGTGATACTTTTTGGTGTGATCCAGCCAGTTCTCCAGATGCACCATGCTGACGAGGCCCAACAGGCCCAAACAGCTGTCCACAGTTTCTGGTTGAACTGGCTTTATCTATCTAATGACTAGAAGTTGTCAAAGGCCTTAGTGCAGTCTTCTTCTGTCATTACACGTTTAGGGCTCATAATTTACCTATTACGCTATATGCCTTATGATTGATCAATTGGTTTGACTATAATAAGAATGCAATAAGGGTTGAGTCATGTTTTTCAGCCTTGACACAAGGGTGGTTCAAATAAAATTCATTATAAATTCTGGGTGGGTTACAAACAAGCGTTAGAGATTTACAGTCAACAAAACTTTATTCATAAATACAAAGCTTGAATATTTGAAAAAATATTGGGATATTCAAAATAACATTCACATCTTTGTCCAGTTATTCAGTTATTAAAATCAAGATGTGAAATTTTAATATTCTATGTTAAGAAACAAGAACTGAAAATTGAAAATAAGCTTTAAATCTTGCATTGAATCTGCCACTGTTCTATTTGAATCTACAAAATCATACAAAATGAATTCATGCATGAAGTTCATCGACTGTACATTTTCCCCGCCCATTTCCACTGCTTTATGACTGGTCCCTAACCAATGTTTGCTTTTATCATGGTTCTAAAGTAGACTCTATTTTCGCGCAAGTGGAAAATGTATGGCAGGGTTTGAGCAAGGCCACACCACTGTGTCATTCCCACTTTCAAAACATATTTGTCCCCTTAAAAAGTTTTTAATTATTTTGTCTCTTTGTATAATTGTCTGAGGGACAATCTGTCCCTGATGACCCAATTTCTTGCTCAAGGATGGTACTGACCTACAGCACATGTAAACAGTATTTTATTGATTGTAATTTTTATTATAGTTTATCACATATTTAATTAGATTTTTCTATTTGCTCATTTTTGTAATTATTTTTAGTTTATGCTCAGGGCTCCTATTGATAGCAGGTAGCCCTTTATTGGGCTTCTGACAGGACTACCCTGAGTCTTACTTATTATTATTTTTAAATAAAGGTGTCTATCTATCTATCTATCTATGGCAACACTGTAACAACAAAAAAATTTGCTTCCCATTGTTTCAGTGCAATTTGTCCAATACTTCAAGCATGTATATGCATTACTGGCATGAAGTAGATACATGTAAGCGGTTATGGTAAAATTGCAGTATACAGCCACCACCGTATTGCCGCCACAGTTTTACTATAAATTTACTGTATTGTTTCCTACTTATTTAAAATCTTTATGTCCATGCTTGGTGAAATATTTTTCTGGAAATATTTAAATAACTTCAAGACTATTAATTAAAACCAACCTGTTACAAGGACAAACACACAATCCACAGCATTTTTCCATTCCAGTAAGATTCTTTTCTGCTTCTCTCATATCCACATTAATTTGATCAAGTCCTTCTTCAACTCTTTCTAGCTGTTCACCTTGTTCATCTAGAGTAACCAGTGTCTTGATTCCAATGTCTTGAGTCTATTTAAATAAATGACATACATCAGACTCATAAACAGTTATGGTTTACTGTTGTTCTACTCTAACCATGGTCACTTCAGTTCATTAACCAATCAGATGACAAATCGAAAACAATAGAATTTGAGTTTATGAATTCACATGGATCAAAGGACTGTATGATCCATGAGGAATTCAATTGAAAGTTCTTACTTTCTTCTTCCTTTTACAGTCAAAGGACATGAACCATTCCCCCTAGACGGCATTATTCAGTTCATTATTGGATTTTTTGGTCAATTCAATCTTCCATTAATGAAATCAAAGCTTTGAAATTGAACAAGAAATTTGAACAAGATGCGACAATTTTTCCCAGCTCGTTGGAATATAGTTTCAAGAGCTTATCACTGATTGGCTAATTTTACTCTGTTTTGACAGTTCAAAATTGTTTCAAACACCTCTTGGCCCACCATAGAGATTGATTTTTGAATTTATTTTTGCAGCCGTTGACGAAAGTTGGAAAAACGAAGGATGAATTGAAAAATTTAATAATAAACTTAAAGTATGCAGTCTTGGGACACGCTTTATGTCCTTTGACTGTAAAAGGATGAAGAAAGTAAGAACTTTGAATTGAATTCATGAACTTGAATTCTATTGTTTTCGATTTGTAATCTGATTGGTTAACAAACTTAAGTGACCACGGTTAAGGCATATAGCGTAGTAGGTAAATTACGAGCCCTAAATGTGAAATGATAGAAGTAGACTGCACTGAGGCCTTTGACAACTTCTAGTCACTGTATACAGCTATTTCAAAAAAGGTTGAATACTGAATGCTGCATACTGAAGAGTACATTCCAAGACCAAAGAGCATCGTGGGTCTCGTTAAGTTAAAATAAAAAGTAAAGACACTGGAATTTACTCTTTATATGTAGCTAGTTTATTGTTCCAGATGGAATACACTAAAAATATAACTTAAATGGTTATTATCCATCTTATTTAGATGATTTCACATGACCCACAATACATTTCAGTCTTGGAATACACTATTCAGACTGATTCAACGTTTTTTGAAATAGCTGTAGAGAAAGCCAGTTCAACCAGAAACCTTGGACAGCTGTTTTGACCTGTTGGGCCTCGTCAGCACGGTGCATCTGGAGAACTGGCTGGATCCCACCAAAAAGTATGACACAAGAAGGAGTAGGCAAGTAAGCCATGTGGGATGAACTGGCTTTCTCTACACAATGACTAGAAGTTGTCAAAGGGTGCAGTCTTCTTCTGTCATTTCACGTTTAGGGTTCTTAATTTACCTATTGCGCTATATGCCTTACACATCTTTTGAGCCCATCCCACATGCACTCATCAAGTTTTGATTAAGTATTTGATTGGATAAGAAACTGTCATTTGATTAATAAAATACAATTTTATTGGTCGAGAAATGGGAAAGCCAGTCTACAAATGTATATATAACATTACTACCATAATGTCTCATATTTTGTGCGTTCTTGTGTATATTGCATGCTTTCTTTGCAGAAAAATATAATAATATAAAAAAATATAAAACTTTCATCATCATTAGAATAAATAAATGAAAATGAATATAGATAAATAAATGAATTGTATACTGAAAGAATGAAAAATTAATCTAGCAAGTTTTAGTAAATTGTGGAAACTAGCAGAAAGGTATTTATTTTTAAACACTGTACATACCTCTTCAGACATTTGTAGCATGCGACGGGTGCTCTCCAGAGACTGTTTTAAACAAAAACAAATAAATAAATAGATTTACTCAAACATCAAACTGTTTTATTAGTGTATACATTAGCTACTGATTCATACATGTAATAGAACACATCAACATCATCATCATATTTGGTTTTACGTCTGTTTTACATGCATGCTTATTCAAATGAAAACCGAAGTCAACACAAGCTTGAACTTTCATCTCATTTAAACCCTAATTTGTGACAAGTCTGCAATAGGTAGCTTTTGCCCACTTGCAATAAAATTGAACTTGCTCAAATTGAACTTGCTCAAATAACGTTCTGGTTACTTAGGTCTTGTTTAACTTGTACAATTGCAAGCTACTGCAAGTTACCACAAGTGATCTTTCATAATGATATATTGTGTTCTATTGACAACAACAAGGCTGCCTTTCTTATTTTGCTTGACCTTTCAGCAGCCTTTGATACTGTCAATCATAAAATCCTGCTAACTAGACTTGAAACTGTTTTTGGGATTGGAGATTTAGCACTCAAATGGTTTAAGTCATATCTTACAAGTTGAACCTATTGGTTTCTGTGGAAGGTGGCAAGTCTTCACCTTGCTCATTTGACTGTGGTGTACCACATTGTTCAGTTCTTGGACCAATCTTATTCCTATTGTACATTTCTCCTATTGCAGATATTATTCATTCTTATGGTTTAGATTTTCATGTATGCTGATGACACTCAGCTTTACATTTCCTTTTCTTATTCTTCCAATGCTGAAGTGGCAATTGCTAAACGTAAGGTCGAAGCATGTACTAGAGAGATTGACAAGTGGATGCACAACAATGAATTAAAACTTAATGGTGATAAGACCGAAATAGCAGTTCTTTCAGCTGCTCATTGTACTTCCCCTTCTGCTGATTCCTTCAATATATCTGGCTTTAATGTTGCTCCTTCTTCTTCTGTTCATAACATAGGTGTAGTTTTTGATTCGAATCTTTCTCTTGACTCTCACATAACATGTCTGAAAATCTTGCTTTTTTCATCTACATAATATCTGGAAGATTCGTAAATTTCTTAGTCTTGCTGACTGTAAAACACTTGTTCATGAGTTTGTCTCTTCAAAACTTGATTTTTGTAATTCTTTGCTATATGGTCTTCCCCAAAGCTCTATTCGGAAACTCCAACTTGTACAAAATGCTGCAGCAAGACTTGTTACTTATTCTCGAAAGCAGGAGCACATTACACCTATTCTTAAATCTCTTCATTGGTTACCTGTCGAACAACGAATCCAGTACAAAATTCTTCTCCTTACTTTTAAGTCTCTGCATGGATATGCACCTTCTTATCTCTCTAATCTTTTAAAATCTTACTCTCCTGCTTGGTCCCTTAGATCTTCCACAGCTAATATCCTACAAACTATAACTATCCTACAGCTATAACTTGAAAACATAAGGAAAAAGATCCTTTTCTGTTGCTGTGCCATTTTTTTGTGGAATTCTCTTCCACAGGAAATGAGAATTATTTCAAGTACAAATACTTTTAAAAAATACTTAAAAACATACCTTTACAATTTAGCATATTCTTAAATATTACTGTTGTTGAATTTTTATAGATTTGTATTTTATTGTTTTTACGTATATAAATATATTTCTAAACATTTTCCTATAAAAAGTATATATATATATATATATATCATAACCTTATCTAAAATTTTTTAACATTTTCTTGATTTACATTGTAAAGCACCGATAAGCTCAAGGATATCGGTGCTATATAAATAATACTTATTATTATTATTACATGAATTTCCAATCTCACTTGTATTATTTTGTACAAATATTGTTTTACCTGGTCTGTTATTTCATCTCCCTTCATCTGCATTCTCTCTATCTCACTCCGCATTCTGTCTTCTTCAGACATGTTGATGTTTTTCTTATTTCTGAAACATAACATGACACAACAAATATATCTAAGCTTGAAGTCAAAACTGTTCAAGCCTATACTTCCTAATGATTTACTAATTCTTATGTATATAACTATACACAGAGTACATGTATATTTAACCTTACTGAATGCATAGTTTGTTCATTTATGAAAAACATTTTGTGTTACAAATTGCTTGCTTGTGCAATTTTGGATTTATTACTGGAACAATGAAATAAAGATTGAAAAGCAAATAAAAAATTAAATAAAATATCTTGATATTTTTGGGGTAAGCTTGACCTGGTTTCACTTTAGGTTAATGATCACATTAAGGTGTCACTTAACTTACATCCTTGTCTCTTTGGAATTCATTTGATAATATGATTGTCATTTAAAAGTTAAACGCTTCATAATACGATAAATAATAAACAGCAGAAATTCCAACAAATTATTCATTTCATGATAAGATTAAATTACTTTAGTATTTGTCATTGTTAACACAATAATTCATAACATATCTATACAGGTAGCAATCCAACATTCATATACTGGTTTCTTAGACAATTGACAACCTTACTGATCACATTTTCAAAGCAAAGCTCGTTCAGATTAAAACACAGATTTTTTTGTTAGACAGGAAATCAGTCAAGAATATGATCGATGTGTTTTACTTTCGACACAGATATGAAGTATGATCGCGATACAGACAGGGATGGTTAGTAGATTAACTTTAACCACAGCAAATCTTACGTCCTTTTTTACCCTCATTTACAGTTGTAATAAGATATAAATATGGTAAAATAAACACAAATAACGCTACTTACATTAAATTTACGTTGAAGGACCACTAAACTTGCTCGTTCCAAACACCAAAATATCCATCAGTTGAGCCTGTTATGATCCAGCGGCTCTTAATGACGTCATTCAAGGAATGACGTCTTACCTTAGGAATACTATTATTGATCACAGGTAGCCCAAGCATCGTTTTTGTGCAGGATTTGCAATTTGCTATATGAAATATATAGGAAAATCAATAAAAATATTATAATCAATTTAAAAAAAAATTATTCGGGAGCTTGAAGTAGTGATGTTGCTAAAGATTAGATTTTATTTGTCTTTAAGTGGATTTTAGCCGTATTTAACGGTTTTAAAGCGATTTATGAATTTTTTTCTCTCTATAGTATATAAAAATGACAAGGTGGGAAACCCTGACTCGCCTATATTTTCAATAAACATATATATACTATAGAGGGAAAAAAATTCATAAATCGCTTTAAAAACGTTAAATACGGCTAAAATCCACTTAAAGACAAATCAAAAATCTAATCTTTAGCAACATCACTACTTCAAACTCCCGAAAAAAAATTTTTTAAAATTGATTATAATATTTTTATTGATTTTCCTATATATTTCATATAGCAAATATCAAATCCAGCACAAAAACGATGCTTGGGCTACCTGTGTTATTGATGGGATTGATAGGATGCCTGTGTTTTGCGGTTTTTGGGATCATCCACTCTGGGTCAACCAGCAAAAATTTAACATTTGAGAAGAGCTAAAAGATGAATCAGCTGCAGAGTCAATAGCTAGACCCTTTGCAGCTAACAGTCTTCAACAACGAAAGAATTCAGCTCTTAGCTCTTGATCATGCATGGGAAGGGGCTCTATTACGGGGAATATCCTATGTGAGAGGAAGCCTACAAGGCGAGGGTATTCATGTTCAAGCTCCAAAAGTCGAGAATGGCGCAATTATTCTTTCATTTTTCCCAAGACTCTTTTTGTCTAAGTTATGTGAAATCCGGTTTAATAGCACAGCTAAAGGACCAGTCAGTGTCTCGAGTAAATCCAATGAAATGTTATAAAACTGCCGTATTCTGGGAAGTACAAATGGCTACAAGTATGCTTAAATATTCCTCAAGTCGTCTTCCACAGATCTCCAATCGAACATCATCATCTCGTAAGTTAAAAGATGAGGCAATCCTATCAACGATATCGCTTAAAGAAACCAAAAACGCCGTTAAATCTTGAGAAGACAACGTATACGACATTTTGCACATTAAAATACTGTGACCGCAGATCGCCATCCTTGCAGGCCCAGATCCAGACGTCGCTTGATCAATCGATATTTTTTGAACGCTAGTCGATATTCTCGTATAGTGATTTCGAACTCGTCTAGTCATTTCGAATGGTGATCATTATGTTAATCACTAAACTCACATAGTGATTTTTTTCTGATTCAATTGTAGTAATTTTTTTCATTCTGGTATAGTAATCTCTAATTCTCGTATAGTAATTATTCGTTCTGGTATTGTAGTTTCTGTTCTCGAATAGTGACTTTTTATTCTCGTATAGTGATTACTGTTCTCGTATAATGATTCTTAATTCTCAGTGTGTGATTTCGATCTCACTTTACTTTTGTCCCGTTTGGCTTGCTATAGTAAAGTTTAGTGTTAGTAAGAAACGCGGAGAAAGAGGAAATGCACTTCGAGTTTACAATGAAAGGGGGTTAGCTAGAACATCTTGAGTAAAGTTTGAAAACTCATTGACCCTAAAAGGTACGGTGTCAGTTCGAGACACTAACAAGTACGTGAGAGTCTTATTTTCGACCCTAAAAGGTCCGTCGAGCACCCCTATCCATTTTTAAGGGAGTCCCCCCGGGTTCAAGACGAGGGGAGGTGGGTAAGTACAGTGAATGTATGAAAATATCCATCTCCGCCTCGTCTTGGAACTACTTTTTCGCGTTCACTCAAGCGAATTCGGCCGGAAAAAGTCTATTAACTGGAAGCGGGATGAAATAAATTTGAAGGAGTTATGGAAGGGAATCATCATAATAGCAAGCTAACAAAGATGACAGGGAAAATTGTTAGCAAATATATATGATTGATTTTTTCCTTTATTTTTTAAATTTTGGTTCCAGAAATCAAAGGCTCTAAAGACAGTGCAGTTTCTAATCTTACAACAAAGAAGAGCAAAATTAATTTTGACTGGCTGACAAGCTAGGAAGGGTTTTTTCTTTAGTTACTGGGAGGGTTTTTAAATTAAAATTACTTGTGCGCGCAGGTTTCTCTTCAGTCCATTTTTTTACCAACTAAATTATATGAAATGACAAGAGAGTACCTCATACTCTCTTGGAAATGACTAAAGATTTAATTCACATAAACACTTGTGTTTTCTCTGCTCCATGAAGTTACCTACTAACCAAAGACAATATCAGTGAGCTGTCAAGCAGTTTAGTGTATAGAATGTTTTTGTCGTGAGCTTGTTGAACAAAAGTTGGCGGAAAAGGAAAGGAAAGAGAAGAGAAGAGAAGAAAAGAAAAGAAAGAAAAGAAAAAGGAAATGAACAGAGGCACAAAGAAAGAGAAAGTCAGACAAATTATTAACGCGCTAGCTTTACTACACTTTAATTGTTCTTTAAAACACTGATCTCGAAATATTAATGAAGAAAAATATTAATTGAACTGGACTACGAAGAGATTCAGCTACCGTTTTACAAAACTCGAAAAGTAAATAACTGTAATTACTCTAAAGGTAAAATCTTCTTTCATTTTTAATTAATCGTTAATCCTTCCCTATTTCCTCGATAGAATCTTCGTTTTCGGTGCATAGAATAACTTCAATTTCGGCCAAACTGACTGGAGAACCTCTTGACGATCGGCTGCTCAAGAAGCATTCCCATTTCTTCACAGCTTC
>JANTNT010086431.1:0-11403 GCA_024752375.1 Entacmaea quadricolor | reverse complement strand
TAACTTTAGAAGCCTATCTATAACTTATAAATGAGTGATACAAAAAATACAAGATTTGAAGGCCAAAAAATGGAGTCAAATTACTTGCGAAATCGGTTTGTATTTGAGTAAATACAGCATTGTTTTTTTGTTATTTTTAGTAGAGATCGCAAGTTTTTCCAAATTTTTTTTTTTGAAAAACTCATTTATAAGGCGCACCCCTAACTTTGGGAGGATTTTTTGAAATTTTATAATTCTGAAAGGTCAAAAATGGTGCACCTTATACGTGAGGAAATACGGTACATGGTAGTATATGGTAGTAAAAAGCTTTAAAAATCTTATATTCTAATTTTTTCCTATACATTTATTAAAATTGCCAAAATTTTAGGGGGGTGGCTGCCCCCCTAATCCCCCTTGCTACGCCACTGGGCTATCTTGTTTTCAAAGTGAAGTTGATGAGCAGTCTTGAACAAGTTCGTGTGTTGAAAGAAACTGTTTGGAGTGTGGGAACTAATGAGTTTCAATATTTTTCAACCCAGTCAAAAAAAAGCAAATTGGTGCATGTGGAAGTAGCAGTAGGACCTTGTGGTGTATAAAAATCACTCTAGCTAACATTACTGTACCATACGTGCAATTCAAAATCAACTTCATTACATTATAATATATATGTTCTGTTTTGTACAGTAAATAATCATTGTTACAACTTTTCTGTTTGTGCAAGGAAGAAATTATTTTTTTCCAGGAGTTGTTCTTGTATTAAATGTCAAAGACACATCATAATTCAAAGATACACATTAATTTCATTCATTACTAGAGGGTAAAAAGGGCCCACTGGATTTATGACGCATTTTTCCTAGTGTGGTCTTTTGTCTCTTAACCCCTCTCTCCTGGGAGCTTTTCAAGTGCTAGACTGCTATTGCTTCTAGCCAGTACTATTAATCTATCAAATTCTCTTAACTGCATATGCATAATTTAATGGAGACTGGTGGGAACATTAACTTTAATATTGATACCTAATTAAAGTCGCGGTTAAGCTTTAGGAGCAGCATGGTTTTGACCCCTTGAAAAGGTAAACTAGTTAACTGTGCATAATTTATATACAATGGAATCTGGTGAGAACATTAATCCGAGTCCTTGGATTTTTTCCGAGTCAGTCACACTTGAAGTAGCAAACACAACATATTTAAAACATTTCCAAGTGTCAATTACACATTAAATACTTACAGATCTAATAGTTCAATTCATTGAATGAATTATCCACTTAGGTATTGTCCTAAGTCACCAGGCTTAAATACCATCATAAATATGATCTAGACCTTGTTTCCCACTGGAGTTCCCCAGTAGCTCAGTGGTTAGAGCGCCTGTCTAGAATGCAGGAAGTCGTGGGTTCAATTCCCAGCCTGGAGGACTCAGATTTTTTCCAAGTCATTCACACTTGAAGTAGCAAACAGCTTTAATATTTATTATTTTAGCATCATCTGAATTATTAAATGAACTTTTGTGATTTAAGAAAAAAATTTTTTGTTAAAACTTTTGAATTTTTATGTAAACAAAGTGAGCAAGCTTTAAGAAATTTTCACAAATTTTGTGAGAGAAAATTCTGAGACCTTTTTTTTTACATTTTAAGTTGAGCTTTTTGCTTCTGGTGTAGTGAGGGATGCATAGTAGCAAAGAAAGGCTAATTTCAGTGATACTGCAACACAGCTAACTCACATTTCATGGATCAAGGCTAGAATTTTTTGCTTAAATTCTCAAATCATGGACCAAATCAAGGCTGCATCACAGATCATGGAAAACCACTTCGCCACCCTGAGTGAAAGGGTTAAATTACATTTGATTATGCTGTCTGCTGAAATATATACATCTATTTCAAAAAATGTTCACAATGGGTGATCTGAAAACTGACATCTAAAGTTGAAGTCTGCAGAAGGGAAAATGCCACAGAAAAGAAATAGTACTGTATGAACTAAAAAGCAATGCTTATACAGTATGGTTTCAAAACAATGCAAGAGCAAGCATTGGTCTGCTAAATTATGTTAGATTCAGATCCAACCACCAACGTTTTTTGAAATACTAGTAGGTGTACCATTCAAATATAATTTTTCTTTGTGGTAAACTTAATTAGTTATTTGCTTAGCTTTATATTACATCAGTTATCAAATTTCTTAATTAAAGCAGTGATGGTGCATAAGTCATGCTGAAACATGTCTTTTAAAAGGCGTCTTATGTTTTTTTAATAGTGTATTCATTTTTATTTATTTATGTTAGAGTTACATACCAAGAATGGAGGCTATAAGCCATATACATCCCGAGGGCTGCAGGCCCGAGGGAATATATGGCTTATAGCCAAACATTCAAGGTATGTACCTATTTTATTTCATGCTTCAGAAGGTTTTCTCAAATTGAATGCCTAATTATAAATGCATGGGATATAACTATAGACCCAGGTCTATATCTAGTTATAACCCATGCATTTATAATTAGGTAAATATTCAAATAAAGCCCCATGACTAACAAAGAAAACCCTGTCAAGTATAAAATAAATGTTATTTTAACCTTTATTGCAGGTCCAAGACCCTGCACCTTGTGTTGCAATTCAAAAGTCCCTGTTGTCAAGAGAGTTTTTCTTTGTGATGGCTAGTAAGAACCCAGCCCTTGACAAGATGTATGAGAATGTTATGTGCTTAAAGTTCCCATGGGACAAAGATAACATTGCACTGGAGAGGTGGAAAGAAGTTAGTGAGAATATTTATATTGAAATGCTAGACTAAACAGTATATTTAACAAGAAAATAAGCAAGATTATGATTTTAAGAATTAGTATTATTCAATCTTTTGAGCACAGTGCTAATATGATGGCACTACATGTAGGTTGGTGGTTTATAAAACAACAAAGTTTTAGCTTGACAATAGCGATAAGATTATTTATCTTAGGACCTGTACAGGCATATGGATGTTGGCACATGGGCATCTGCACATGTAAAGGTTCTAATTCCCGAAAAACCCATTTGAACCTATTCAAAATGCTGCATGGAAGGTAACTTCTAGTTAGACTAAAAAATGGCTGAATAAATAGTTCAGGCCAGAAGAGAAAATTTCTTGATTTTGGTCATTTGTGAGATTATCAGTTGAATATGGCATGTAGATTAAGTTCTACAAACTGCGGGAATGGTCAGATCTGATTGGCAATAAATGCAAATTTCTGTGAACAAAACATAGCCAAATGCATTGTGGCTGACAAGGTATATTTGAAATATTGAAGTCAACAGTCATGCAAAACATCACACAGCCATAAATCTAGCCAGAAACATTTGCTTATGTCTGGACTTTTTTAGGGAAAAACAGGTTTTCCATGGATTGATGCTATCATGAGGCAGCTCAAACAAGAAGGCTGGGTCCATCACATCGCACGAGAAGCAGTAGGATGCTTCCTTACCAGAGGATGCCTTTGGGTAAGCTGGGAGGAAGGCTTTAAGGTATTTGAAGAGATGCAGTTAGATGCTGAATGGAGCTTGAATGCCAGTTGTTGGATGTGGCTATCTTGCAGTGCATTTTTTATCAGTTCCCCATCCCCTTGGTATTGTCCTGTTAATTTTGGAAAGCAGCTTGATCCAGTGGGTAAATATGTGAGGTAAGAAATTCATCATCCATACTAATATACTATTTAATGTGACTGGCTACTCTTGAATGTTCAATGCACACCCACGAGCTCACATGAACAAATTTTTATAAGGGAACATTGGCGTTTTGAACTTCAAGAGGGCAAAACCCTCAAATTTTGCATGGGACCATTTTTTTTTTTCATATAAAACAAAGTTATTCAAACTTTTCAGAAAATTTAAGAAATTTTCCATGACTTTAAATTTAATCAGAGAAAAGCTGTTATGTTTACATTTTTGTGTTTGTTTTTAAAAATTTTTGCGTTTGAATTTAAAAATCAAGTTCTTTAAAAAAAAGTATTCACAAAGCTGTATTATTCTTACAATGTGAATTTTAAAAATTTTATTTACATTTTCGTTAGTTTTCCTTAGAAAATCCCTGGGTACAGTATATTCAGCCCTGAATATCTATCTTGAAAATGAGTTTGGGACACCCCATTTTTCTTTTCATATTTGAACTTAGCATTAAATTTGGCTTCATTTGATGATTAAAAGTTTTTTCATGACTTCGTCCATTATTCTTAGTATCAATGTCAAAGTTATTTTCAGTGCCAGAGTCCGGGTCTGTATCAGTGTAATGTGTCAGGTCCAGTGTCAGCCAGTTTTAGTGTCAATGTCAGGGTCCATGTTAGATTTAGTGTCATTATCAATGTTCAGGTCGATGTCAGGGTCAGTAATAGTGTCAATGTCAGGTTCAGTCACAAGTCTAAAGTCAGCGTCTGACAATGTTAGGTTCAATGTCAGGGTTGGTGTCAGGGTCATTGTTAGTTTCAATGTCAGGGTCAATGCAGGGTCAATGTCAGTGTCAATGTCAGTGTGAAATTTTCAGTTCGTTCTCACTTTCTATTCTTATTGGCAGTTTGGAACTTTTTTCTTGGAAGGACAAGGAAATAAAAAGCTATTTCTTCATGTGTAGCATATATTTATATACATACACTTCAGAATAACTTGTATATTTTTGAATTAGGTTAAGCTAGCTTTGGGCTTAAACTTAGGCTTAGGCTTAGATTTACATTTAAACTGTTCAGGTTCAGGTTCAGGTTAGGTTAGGTTTCAGTGTAGTTAATCTTGCACAGCCTTTTCGATTGTTAGTTTGTTGTAAGTATTTTCTATTTTTAAGATAACATTAGTTGAGAAAAACAATCATAATTTCATTTTAGTTCGCGCAGTTCCGGAATTACTTGTGTGTGCTTAGTTTTTTTCTGTGCACGTGCAGATGGTTTTTTTGGGTGCACGCGTGTGTTGTTTTCGTTTTATGATTGTTTTTGCCAACTGTTTTTCATTAACTGAAGAAGGCCGAAGGGCCGAAACGTTCTTATTAAAGTGGCAGTTACTAGATACCTTTATATTTATGTGTGTATATATATATATTTATATCACATATTCGTCTAATAAACATTTGAATTCCTTCAACTATAGGAAGTACGTCCCAGAAGTTAAAAACTTACCATCTGAGTATGTCTTTGAGCCATGGCTAGCTCCTGCTGACGTCCAGCAAAAGGCCGGTTGTATTATTGGTGTTAACTACCCAAAAAACATCCTTGATCATAATGCAGCAAGAAAGATATGTTCCTCAAGGATGAGGGAGGTGTATGGCAGGCTTGTTGTCAAAGGTATTATAGTCTAGTGTATGATATATCCTTTAATAGAGGGGAAAGGAAATTTTTGTAGAGAATAAAAGATGTCTTATAAAAGAAATTAAGTCACTTTGCACTTTGCCTCTTACCGCTGAGATCCGGGTTTTGACTCCTAGCTCGGGACATGTGTTAGTAGAGTTGTTTGTTGGTTCTCTCTTGTGCTTTGAGGTTTCTCCAGATTCTCTGGTTTTTTTCTCTCTGCAACATTTCAAATTCTAATTTGATCTTTGGGCATTCACCTTGTTGGAGCATTGCTCTGTGTGATTTTCCCGCATGGTAACAATCAATGAAAAGCCTTGTAAATTTAAAATTTAAATTTAGAAGTAGCAAAACATAAAAGATACAATTTTTTTCTTCAACACTGATCTACATACTTTTTTACTAGTATCCAATGCCCCTGGTCTTGGAAATAATGTGGTGCATTGGTTCCGAAAGGACCTTCGTCTCCATGATAACCCAGCCCTATGGGAGGCACTCCCCAACTGCCGTACATTTTATGCAGTCTACATATTCGATCCAGTTAACATTAAAGCTGCTAAAGTATCTGGAAATCGATGGAATTTTCTTCTACAATGTCTTCGAGATCTGGATAACAATTTGAAGAAGTGTGGAACAAGGCTGCATGTGCTAAGGGGTCAACCTACCACTATATTCCCTCAGCTATTCCGTGAATGGAATATCAACAAGCTGACTCTTGAAAGTGAATGTGAGCCATTTGGGCAGCAAAGAGACGAAGCTATTGCATCCTTGGCAGAAGAGTTTGGCGTTGAAATGAGTTCTGTATCATCCCACACTCTTTATAACATTAAAAAGATTCTAGAAATGAATGGGGGAAAATGCCCCACTTTGTTCAAAGAATTTGAAAGTATCATCCGTAAGCTGGGCCCACCAGACAATCCTGTTGAATCTGTGACGCGCAAGAGTTTTTCATCCTGTATTTGTCCCATTTCAAATACTCACGAAGAAAGATATGGCGTGCCGAAACTTAACGAACTAAATATTAGTGAAGATCAAGTAACATGTGGTGACCTGTGGGTGGGTGGGGAGACTGAGGCTCTGATGAGACTGGCAGAACTTGAAGAAAAGGTAAAGGGGCGGGCGCACACACTGCAACATTGTACGCAATATTGCTGGCAACAAAATGTTAATAGAATGTCACACGCTGCAACATTTCCTGCATCATTTTGTATTAAATGAATCTGTTGTATTTTGGAAAATGGTAAATAGAATAGACTGAGATATAATTGGCTGAGCACATAACACATCACAAGATTGCCAGTAATGTTGCAAGAACAGACACGTGCGCAATACTGCAGAAGTAGAACTTGATTCTACTGCTGCAACATTGCATGCAACAATTGCAGAGATGGAAACATGCTGCAATTCATCGATTACTAGCAATATTGTGCACAACGTTGCAGGGTGGACACACGCTGCAATTCATCAATTACTTGTTGCAGGGGTAGATACGCTGCAATTCATCAATTACTAGCAATATTGAGCGCAATGTTGCAGGGATGGACACATGCTGCAATTCATCAATTACTAATAATATTGCGCGCAATGCTGCAGGGGTGGACACGCAATTCATCAATTGCTAGCAATAGTGAGCGCAATGTTGCAGCGTGTGTCCGCACCTTAACAATACAGTACAATTTCATGATACTTTCATTGTCAGAAAACAAAGGGTAAATGTTGTTTATTCTTTTTCCTAAGACTGACTCAGGAATTACCCTCACATTTTATCAAATGATGTTGTGGAAGATTCTCAAATTTTTCTTCCTCAAACTGAACCAATCAAAATCTCTTGAAAAACGTTAGAATTGTAGCCAATCACAATACAGTATTCACGCTAATGTGTGATGGTTTTGCATCATTAAGGTGATTGAAAATTTGAAAAATGGTTGAAGAGAAAGAGCCTAAAATAGGGCCTAAAACTGGCTGTGAGGAACACCATACTTTATTTTTCTGATTAAGGATGATACTAATCAATTTTGTTTTCATTGCTATTACCAGATCTTAATTGGGACTCACAAAAGGTCTCCAGAAAGTGCATCGGCTCTAATTCCATCTCGTACTCAGCTTAGTCCCTATTTACGGTTTGGTTGTCTGTCACCCAAGACGTACTATAAAAGACTGACTATCGCATATATGAAGGTTAGTGAAATCCACTGCCGAACGAAATTTACTGTCGAAGACAGATTAGAAAGTAAACAATATAGTTACTGTTGCTAAGTCGGACGAGCTAAAATGTACTTTTGAATTACTAAAGAATCTTATGAATTTGAGTTTGTTGATCGGACATTCTATATAGACCTTATTCACGCGAGCCGATTTTATATATCACAACGCTGGAATCTTTTTGGTAAAAGCAACCTCTATCATCTCAAAGTTCATGTTCTATGAACAAGTGAGTAATTAAACAAATTTTTCGTAATTTCAAAAATTAAAACAATTCCACGTATCTTATTTAGATATTGGATAATATTGCCAAATGGTCTTAACAAAATGAAAGACACTAGGATACGTATAAAAGAAAACACAGAATTCAATTTAAAGGTCATAATCATACATGTTTCGGCAAAACGATTGCCATCTTCAGTAATTACAAGTAGTAATACGTCTTTAACCTAATTTATACTAATTCACACAATCAAGTAAGGAAAGAGACAAAAGGTCTAATGAAGTCTAATGAGAAATGTCCAGGCTCACGTGATTGGCCTGTTGATTAAGCGAGGGTTTAAGCCAATTAATGTAGTGCTTAAGAATGAATTCTTGGGAAGCGTGATCTATGATCGTAAACGAATCAGTATTAACACTTGCTTTGCACTTTTGTGAGCTATTAACATGTTTATAAATATGTGATCCCTTATCCGTGAGAAGGTGTTCACATATACGGGTCGAAAAGTGGCGAACCGATTCACCTACGTAACAGGCATTACATCCTGCACAAACGAACTTGAACACTATACATGAACGCGATCCCACGGGTAAGGGATCTTTGTTACTAAAATAACTCTTGATCTTATGAGATGAAAAAGCGAATTGGATTTAGATATAGGATTTATTTAGATATCCTTTTTAACAGGAAAGAGTTAAACTTTTGAATTAAGCAATTTGGAAAATTTCGGTACGCAGGACGGCAAAATCCCATACTAAATTCTATAAATATCACCTTCGATATCTTTTAGGATTTCATTCTAAACTGGAAAAAAATCCAGTTATATTGATCTGGACATTATCGTTGAGATTGAAAATTCCATCGGCTCGCGTGAATAAGGTCTATTCCATCGAGAAAACAACCTATTGTTTGGTGGTCGTTAAGCAAAGCCGGGGAGCGCTCTATTTGTAAAATATTTTGTCATTCACGTTTGCACCTCAGTTTCAATATTTTTAGGTTTAGTTTTAAATAAATCCTTTCCAAGCCAAAGCTCTTTTTAAATTTTTTAAAATGTTTTTAGTAATTTCTTAAATATTATTTGTTGGAAATATAAAGTTGAACTGAAATATGCCTTTTCTGTGAACTTATACTTGAAAGTTTGTTCGCAAATGGAAACGACTTTGGAATATTATGTAACGTATAACAAGATAATTTTTGTTTTATTAGTTTGCTTGTTTATTATAAACTGTAAAGTGCTAACTGTTTCTTAAACCAAAGCTGTTTATTATTAAAGTAATTCAGAATTTAAAGAGCTCTATTTGGTCAAAAATGACTAAGTATAGAATGAAGCTTTAAGTAGCAAGGGACGAAGCAGGTGGCAGTAGCTGGTGAGGTCTTGATCTGTTTACTTAAGGACGAAAATTTATTTGAGAATCAAGAGTACGAGTCAAATTTCCTGAGCACCTCAATACAACGCAGTTAAAAGAAAAATTGTCTTGTTCTTTTAATTAAAGTGAATTTTAAATTAATAATTTCAATTATTATTATTATTATTTATTTATTTTTATTATCAGATGAAGTGCAAACCACCGCCAATGTCATTGTACTGCCACCTGGTGTGGAGGGAGTTCTTCTTCACGTTAGCCAGCAAGAACCCAAATATGGACAGTATCGAAAACAATCCTCTATGTCTTGCAATAGAGTGGGAGAAAAACGAAGAGGCTCTTAAGCGCTGGAAAGAGGTAAGGGGTTTCACAGTTCAGTTGGGTTGGTGAAGGCTATGACACAACGGGCGATTTTGGAGTGACGATTTTTAAATAAATTAAAAAATAACTTTCTTTATCATATAACCCGTACTGATCATGCGCGAGCTTCTTTGAAATGCATTAGCAAAAGTCACGTGATGGGGTCCGTACGCCTGGTCCGTAAAAATCCGTACGGACCCGCACAAAAATTCGCGCGAAGAAATGCAAAAATTTTTTAGACTAAATTTTTCTAAAAATTGGTCATGCGATAAAATTCTTTTAAAAAATTCTCAAAAAAAAAAAGAAAGAAAGAAAAGAGCGCGAAAAATTTTTTTTTAAAATCCTAAATCTTCAAAAACAAAAAGGTCATACGATAAAATGCTTATTGGCTGAGTTAGGTCGGGTTGGACGTGAAAATATTTGTTTCTCGGTTATTCTTTACAGACCTCGCTGCGCTTGATCCATACGTCATGACCTTGAGCCAAATATTTTCCCGTACGGCCCTTTAAATCAGTCAATAAGTACATATTATCTAGGGTCCGATCGTTTATTACGTCCTAGTTGGGGCGGTGGAAATGGAGGGGGGTACATTTTTAAAAATCGGTTGTAATGAATATGGCAAAATACATTTTTCGTAAATGATTGTGAAAGGCGGGGTAAGTTTTTTAGAATAATAGTTTTTTTTAGAATTAACGATTTTTTTAGGGGGGTACAAATCTTATTTTGCTTTTTCACACCCAAACCGACCCCCAGGACGTAATAAACGATCGGTCCCTTACACTCGGATTTGAGGAATAGAACAGAATTAAGTACTAAGTAATGATACAGGGGCGGCGGAACCGGGGGGGGCCGAGGGTGCATCGGCCCCCCACAAAATATTGGCTTTCTACGTCATTGTTTTACGTGGCATGTGTCTGCAATCAAACTAAACAGCAACCATTACAACATAACGTAAAATAATATTGCAGTGCTCCCCACCAAAGATTTTCAGCTTCCGCCGCCCCTGTGATAGTTGATATCTCCTAGTCAGCTCTGACACTCACTACCACTACATTCGAATATTCTATGGCACAAACGCTTAACTCAAACGTTGATCTTTACGGAAGGAGGAAAATTATAATATGAATTGATTTTCCTATTTTTAGCCGTTGCAAACAATGTACAGACTTTTTTTTCAAAAATTAAATGAAATTCACAGGAAAAAGCCAGTGGAAATCTCTTCAACCGTAGTTACGATTGATTCTCGTATATTCCTCTTTCACTACGAAGGACTAACGTCAGAAACGTCAGTTAAGTGTCAGACCCGTCACTAGAGTGGTTCGCTGGTTCGAACGAACCCCGAAAATTTTGGCGAATAACAGCTGGATGCATAAAACCTGATATTGGCAGAAAAACGACCCCCCTTTCGAAGTCCTATTAGTGACGGGTCTAAGTGTGCTTGTTATTTATTTACGTTGTTCCAATTTACCTATAACGTTTTGGTAAATAATTCATGGTAGGATACGTATGACCATATGGAGTATATACCTACCAAAACCTCTGTTCAACTGAAATCTGGTTTTTGGTAGGTATATACTCCATGGGGTATATGTAGTCCTACCATAAAGTATATACCAACCTTTCCATTGTTTCTATGCATTATACACCGACTCAGCTCAAACTAGAGATTCTCCACAGGTAGCCCAAGTTGTCGTTATGTAATGTTATCTTTTTGTAGTATGACGATCATTATAAAGTCAGATAAAAATACTAAAACATCAAAAAAAATTTACGAAATTGTACCTGGCTATCAGAAAGTTGTTCCTCTATCGCTCTGTTTGGTTAGATTTGAGTATAAGCCATTCCTTCAATTTTTTTGCTGCCCTTAATAATAACAACAACAACAACAACAACATAACGATAGCTTGGGCTATCTGTGGATTCTTATGGCCTATTTACACGGCACGACTTGCCGCCTGCGACTTGACGTATACGGCAAAATGAGCTCAAAATCGTGTCGTGTAA
>JANTNT010086320.1:0-11403 GCA_024752375.1 Entacmaea quadricolor | reverse complement strand
GTTGATTATTGCAGTGTTGTTGATGGTGCTGATGATCGTTGTAGTGGTGTTTCCAATGATGATGCATGATAATTGCGGCGATGGTGTGTGTTGTAATGGTGATGATTGTGGTGGTGTTGATGAGAATGACGCATGATGATGGTGGTTGTAGTGCATGGTGGTGCTGATGATGATGACAGTGATGGTGGTGTTGCTAATGATGATCGTGGTGGTGGTGGTGGTGTGTGTGTTTTGTAATGGTGGTGATTGTGGTGGTGATGTTGCTAATGATGATTGAGATGATAGTGGTGTTGCTGATGATGATGATTGAGGTGGTGGTGGTGCTGATGATGATGACGGTGATTTGGCGTTGCTAATGATGATCGTGGTGGTGGTGGTGGTGTGTGTGTGTGTGTGTTGTACTGGTGATAATTGAGGTGGTGCTGGTGGTGCTGATGATGATGCTGGTGGTGCTAGTGGTGCTGATGACAATGATAGTACTGTTGCTAATGATGGTTGTGATTTTAAGGGATGGAAGAAAACATCTTTGATCTAGGAAAATAAAATAGAATTGATTAAATGCAACTCTTTCATTTTGCAGACTTTTTGAAAGCCAAAATAAATGATTCTCCTTTACTCCATCTAACCCATTTCCCTCAACTAAACTTTCTTCGATTGGCATAGCATAAATCACCTTTCTTGGATAGGTTGGAAGATACCCCAATTCATTATGTAGCTCAATAGTAAATTCTGGTGGTTCTTCACTGGCTGTGTATACCATAGCATCTGCATCATGAAGATCTCTGTCAGCTGCACCACCCCCAGGGTAAGCCATTGCTTCATAACCTAAGGCTTTGGAGAACTCGGAAATAGCTTTGTCTTCGACCAATGGCAGACCTCGAATCAACATTGTCCCATATTTGCTTAAGTTGTCATCAATAACTTGACGAGTTATTTGAGCCCATTCATTTAGGTCATGATTATTACCAGACACTACCTCAAGGCCATATGGGAACCCTTCTCTGGGCTTGCGCAGGTATTTTGGGAACCCCTTGCCTTTGGAACCTGGCAACCATTTACGACCAGCTATTTCATAGTCAGTCTTGGGAGAAATGTCCTCTGGAGTTAAATGCCTGAAATGGGTATCAAGTTTAAAGCTTGGGACTTGGGATGAAAATGTGCGACAAAGCAAGGAAAAAACAGCACGTGTAGATGTGAGGTCAGGGTGTAGTGGTTTCTTTGTAAGAAGACGGATTGCCATTAGTTCTAAGAAAGAAAAGAAATTTTTCACTGAATAGTGCATGATATATCGTTTATATAACGTGTGAATAGAAATGAGACAACTGTGACGACACTAAAAGCGGCCGGGGGAGACTAGATCGGACTAAAAACATGTCATAAAAAAATTAATACTAACAAAAAGTTTTAAGATTTTGAGAGGTTCTGTTGTAGCTGAATTCGTGTAGATTTTGAGCAGATTTCGTGTGTCTGTGGAAAAACTCTCGGCACGGTCACGTTCAAGGCACTGATTCCTCAAATCATACAAAGCAAAACATGGTGTCACGCCATGGAACACTCGAATGACTTCTGGAAGCCAATGGCAAGGCGTGCGCGTCTATTCTCGCTTAAACACGCCAGTGTATCACGGTACGGCACGACACGACACGACACGGCACGGACGTGGTGACACGTACTGTCTAACGCAACAAACCTTCGCAAAATCCAATGAAAATTTGCTGTTCACGTCACGGCTCGTTCACACCACAAATCTTCACAGTAGTACGAATTTTGCTCTATATCTCTGCAAGGCCGTGATGATGTTCGCTAATTTCTTGATTTTTCGAATCTCAAAAGATACAGCGCCTAGAGCACGTTTGGAGTGGCGCTATAAACAACAAAGATTATTTTTATTTATTTATTTATTTATTATTATTATTATTATTTATTTTTATTAATTTCCTTTTGGCACGAGATTTCGGCTCACATTCAAATTCCAGCATGCATTTTTGGAAATATTAGATTTTGCCCAAATATGGAACAAGGTAAGAAGTTCCACGCTGGAATTTTCATGTTTCATGGTTCGAATTGACCACTTCCGAGATACACTTCAGTTCTCGCGAACAATAGTTTCAAGTCGAGACTTCGTGCGAAGTTTTCATATATTTGCTGCATTTTCGCACAAGCCTCGACTTGAAACTATTGTTCGCGAGAATTGGAGCGTATCTCGGAAATTGCCTATTCATTTGCTCTGATGGCGTGAACATAGTTTATAGTTATGGCATGATCAATTTACCGTCTGAAAATGAGCCAATCAAAAAGCGAGAAATATGACCTCTTAATCTTTTATAAAACGCATTGACGTTGGAAAGAATTTGTTGGCAAATAAAACCGTAGTTACTGCGGGAATTCCAAAAGTAAGACCACTTTTTACACGAGATTTTAAATGCTAAACGAGCCAGAATGTAAAGCAATTCTTCTCTAATTTTGATACTTTTTCTTAGTCATTTTGGTTAAATGTTACATTTTAAGCTATAGCTATAGGCGACCTTTTTTTCAAGCAGTCGTTTAGTCCTACTTTAGCTGGAAATATACAGATCTTTCTACCCTTCGCACTGCTGCACTGAGTCGGCACGGAAACTGAGTTTGGTAAATTTTCAAAAGGCCAACTAAAACGTTTGTTTAAATTCTTGAATCTTTGGTATATCAATTTTGACATTTATCAGATTACAAAGAATTCATGGTTCAATTCGATTTTTGTATGGAGCCAACTTTAGACTATTTTTTTTCCCTATTGCTACTTGCAATAGATCTAGAAAACATGTTGTACTTTATTTTAATAGGGAAACTTCTGCTGGCTTGTAGAGACGGCGGAGCCAGCCCCCCACCCCCCCCCCCCACTTTTCTAGGAAAATATTTTTTGCTTTGCAAGTTATGATAGAGAGGGGAGGATTTTACCCTTCTCCTACTTTATAGAAAACAGCGAAAAACTGAATTGAAATTTGGAAAAATTAAGACTTCAATTTTTGTCGAGCAAACGACTATTTTAAAAGGCCCCGGCTGACAAAACAGGAATACATTGTGGCATGCTGTGTCCTCCGATGTTGCTTCTCGTGAGAACGAGGCAACATTGTTGCGCAGGTGCAAACTAAACAAATGTTTCTGACATTTCTCGGCATGGAAATATTTTTGTCCACAATTTTGAACAAAAAATTTGTCTGCCACAATGTGTCGCGCGTGGCAAAACAGGACAACAAGCGATGTTGCCGCCACAATGTGCCGTCGTTTTTCCAGGGACAAAGGCGTGCAAAATCGACAAAATTCTCTAATCAAGCCCTCAATCGCCTTGGCTACACTTACCTTAAAGTATTTTGCTTTGTTTGAGTTGCTGACGCAAAATAATTGCCACAAGATCAAACGTATGCACACTTTATTATCTTAGAAAGAATCAGTTATCTTCCGCTCGAAACGCAAAATTTATACAAAGGACATTTAGCTGCCTGGTTTAAACCAGTTTTTTTACTAGACTTACTCGTTTAAACCTGATTTTAAAACCAGTTTGCATTACCGGTTCAGCTTATCATGAATTTTGCACGTCTGCCAAACCTTAGTCTAAATAATCTGAGGTTATGACCTGTGGGGAACTTCCAAGGTTTGGCCTATTATAATGCAGGCTTATAGACGAGCGAGGACGTCCGATAGGTGAACTTCCGGTACTCCGGTGAGCCCCTCCCAGGGGTTTTAGGGAACAAGGGAACATGAGCATATTTATTTTCAGGGAACTGGGGATATTGTCAAATTATTTTCAGGAAACAAGGGAACTCCTGATTAGATTGTCGGGAACAAGGGAACACAAATTTTCTACTTTAAAAAAAGATTATTTTTAACTTTCCGAGCCCCTTCAATATAATCTGAGAGAAAAAAAAGCCTAATTCTCCAAAAAAGATCTCAAAAATTTGCTCGCTTCGCTCGCAAGAAATTTGAAAACGTTCCTCGAAGTGCTTTGACCCAGGGGCTAGAAGTTATTTCAGATTTTGTACAGGTGGGGGTTAAGCCTACTTTAAACTGTAGTGTTCTCATTCTAGAATCCCCTCTCCTGATAATTATAGCACAGTACCTTAAAAAGCTGCATCAGTCAACAAGGAGAATAAAGAGGCAGTTCGAAAGGGTTTTTTATATTTTTTAATTTTTACTATGCATAAACGTGGGGAACAATGATAAAATATTTTTGGGGATCAAAGGAACAGCGCAAAAAATTTACGGGAACTAGGGAACAAAAGCTAAAAACATTTTGGGGAACAAGTGGTTTTATTCATAGGGAACAAGGGATTAAAAAAATGATTAAGGGATCAAGGGAACACGTACCCCCCCTGGGAGGGGCTCTCTGGTCTGGTAAGGCGTTTATGCGAACGTCCAGCTATCAACATTATGATGGAATTGTCAAGAAATAATCTATGCTAAGATACCTGGACGAAAAACGTTTGATTCTGAGGCCACTTTGTTTGTATTTTTTACAACCACTTGAAGCTGTGACCTTAAAAGTTGACCGAATGAGAAGGAAACAGTCGATGACGTCAAGAAAGCAATATGGCGTGACCTTTGTACATATCTTGAGGTTCGTGTAGTTATTTTCAAACACGTTCAAAGTTTGGGCTTTTATCTTAGCAAGTGTAGGTATTAGGTTGTTATCTGAATATTCCAACTTTTACGTAGGTGTACGAGGTAGCAGTTGGATGCTCTTCGCTCAGGGGATGGTTCGATCGAATCTCTCTCCCCTGGGAATCGAGGTCCAAGCGACCTGCCTGAGAGTTGATCGAAGGAAGTCCAAGCTATGTATGTGTATCTTATTACAGCCTGTGTATGTAGTTTGTTAACCATTTCGAAAATCTTAAGAAAAATAGAATTAAAGTATACCAAATTTACCTTGTGTTTAGTTCTCACATAGTCTATTAACTATGGTTCTTTTAGTTGGGGCGATCGCTTGATAAATACCACAGGTAATGCAATGCGTGACAGCAACGCAGGCTCACAAATAGCCGTCAGCAGCTTAATTCTTGAATAAAGAATCAAAATGGCGGACAACATCGAAGGTAAAGATTTCTTTTCGACTCTTTTTCTTATGATCCTAACATTCAGTGCCTTGACCTAAATACCATGAATAGTTAACTTCATTAGGTCAATCTATTTATACTGTTGTATGCTGTTGATCACTAAGAATTGTCAGAAAACCTCCGAATATAATGCAGTTACCAATGTAAATCCCGAGGGGGAGGGTATTCGGGCAAAAGGTGGGGATTTGATAGCAAAAATGTGCCCCCGGGTCGGGAATTTTAACAGACTCTGTCCAGCGATTGACAATTTCTTCTTGTGGCCTGTACTTTTTAGTGTTATTTGATCGAGAACTGCTTCCTCACCCTGGGGCATTTGAATTTTGTTAAGGGATTTTTCAAATCCCCACCCTCTGCCCGAATACCCCCCTCGGGACTTCGTTGATAAGTGCATAAATCCCTCCGAAAATAGGTCCACGTGATTGTATTGTCCGTGTATTTTTTGCTTGGCAAAAATAATCTCAGGGCTTATATTTGGAGGTTTATGGTAACCCAAGCACAGAATTAAGATTTACTCTGAACTGATACCTTCATAGCAAAGGAAACATTCACAGAGGGAGTCTAAGTTTGTAAAAATGTTATGCCACCCTTGTGTTTTTTCTAGCTCTCCCAATAATTTCAATCTTGAAGCACTTTTTTAAATAAGCTTAATGTGCTCAGTCAAAGTAATCACCTCCCCTCCCCCCAACCTGGCACAGGGAGGGAATAGTGGGGCATTTGAAAAATGGGCTGTACAAATGTTGGTATTAAATACCCAACACAGTGGTACAAGAATAAATGCTGATTCCCCCACCCCATAGCTAAGAAAAAATTCAAGTTATCTTCCCAACTGCAGCCATATCTTAATCTAAAACCCCTACCCGTTGCCCTACACCAGTCAAATCTTCACTTTATCCCCCCCACCTGGAACATCTTTGCTTGTCATATGTGATCCTATGCCCCACTGTTCCTCCACCCTGTCCTGGGTTGGGCATGGTTGAGTTTTACTTTGACTAGTGTATAAAGTACAATAAATACTTAAAATTCATGTACAGTACAAAATACTTGAAGCTGATTGGCTCATCAGTGTGCTGTAATGGACTTTATGACATGATTGTTATGTTTTGAGTTTTTCATTACCAAGCACTGTTTGAATTTTGAAAGGGTTGTTTTTTTAAATGCATGCACTCACCAGTTATAGAATGAACACAGGGCCATCACAAGTGATGTGGTTAATCAGGTTTCAACTGGGCCACTTTTTGTTAAAATGCCTTATAATTCACTTTCTACCAACTTTCCAACCAGACCATTCTCAAGTGGTGACCAGACCACTTTATGAGTGATGCCAACAGCCCAGGAACAAGAAATCAAATACTGCATTCAGTTATCACCATGTGGTGTATTTGATTTCTCATTCTTGTTCTACAGTCAGTGTTGGGCGTATTGGTAGGTAAAGCACTCACATTGACCTCTAACCCATACTATTTATTAATAATAGGGTAGTTATATAGTGCATTTCACCTAACATTCTAAAGGCTTTATAACCATCAATGAATAAAGGATAGAGGACTTTATGGGCTGCACTCAAAGTTGCATTGGCAGCCATGTAGCTTATAATCATGAGAAGATGTTAGCTCACTTTTGATGCATTAACAAAGTGATCACATGGTGCAAAAAAAAAAAGAAAGAAAAACAAGGCTTCAGGAAAATAATGGAATAATTACAGTTAATCCTTAGTTTTCCCAGATCCTCAACACAGAATTTTTTCTCAACAAAACAGAATATTCAAAGGAATGTTTACCCATCCCAGGGGGTACTCCCATCAGAAAAAAGAAATGGGATAGTTGTCATACCTTTTAGGGTAAAATTGGACTACCATAGACTGAGCTCTTACCTTTTAGGGTGTTTCTAGACAATACCTTCATAAAATTTTCAAAAAGGTGTTCGAAGATTGTGTCTTTAATAAAATTAAAAATGCAAAAAAGAAAATGAAATTTCTTGTTAGCTGGTACCTTTCAGGGGAAAAAAATTGTTGCCACACCCATCAGGATAACACTTAGGTATCTTTTAGGAGTCATTTTCAAAATGTACGATAAACATCCCTGTCATTCAGCAGTATCCCCTGGGTTACCCATATGGTTTGAAATTCAACTCTGAGCTACTGAAATATGAATCTTATATTTTTCTGATTTTTGGTATATCTTGAATTGTGTTTAGAGCCAGAGGGTCTCAAAATGGTAAAGCATGTGATCTTGGTGTTGTCTGGTAAAGGAGGAGTAGGAAAAAGTACCATAGCTACACAACTTGCTTGGGCTTTGTACAACAAGGGAAACAAAGTATGTCATAACAGTTTCAGCTTTTTTGGTTAGTTTTTAAATGAAATTCTGACATGGCTCAGGTTTTGACAAAGATGTTAGTTTTATTTCATAGTTCTGTGGTTGAGGGACACCTGACAATTTTAGTGGGGGGATTGAGTTTGGGGTCTGGTACATGCAATTGAATTTTACATTTTCCATTAACTTTTCCACGTCTAAATTTATACAAAATGCTGGTCAACCTTTCCTTCACTTAGATGCAGGATTGCAGAAATATTATACAAATGATTGAAATTGACATTGAAGTGTTTGTGGTTCTTTAATGAATTGGATCGATCTGTATAATTTTTCTGCAATCCCACACCTCACTCCTTCCATTTCAACCATTCTCAAAAATGTGTCTCCAACATCCAGTCTCTGGTTGGTTTTATTTTTCATCCTTTTGTGGTTCATAAAAATAAAAATTTTATTAGAGCTTTATATATGTTGTCCTTATAAAAATTTCAGCAAAGAAGCTAATAATACTGATTTGCAAAAAATGTTTTTGACTAGTTCCCCCTCTATCAAATGTCTGGTCCCTAAAAATGTATTTGAAGCTCCTCTCAACAACTCTGCTAACACTCTTGCCTGTGGCTTGCCTTTGTAAATGCCCATACAGATTGCCTGCTCATATTGTTTATATTACTTAATTATTATATCTATCATAATCACAAAAATAAGTATTAAAAAGATATGATTTTTGACACCTGCAGACTTTCTGTTCGAGTCACTGCTGTTATGTATGTCTTCAGGCTACTGAGTTCTAGAGTTTTATTTGTAAGTTCATCCAGGCAATGGCACCCCAATAGGGAAGGATGGCTTCATGAAATTTGTCTTGGGCTTAGGTGGTTGTAAGTCAAATTTACTTCCTCTAAGATTATGATTTCTATTGTTTTTCTCAATAATTATTAAGGAATATAAGGTTGGTTTACTGGATGTTGATCTGTGTGGTCCTAGTATACCAAGAATGATGAATGTTGAGAGTGAAGATGTACATCAGTGCTCAGATGGGTAGGTACAGTCAGAATATATGTGATCCTAGCGATCCTAGTATACCAACTTGCTTAATCTGTTACACAAGAAATTCACAGCCAAAGCCTTCCACCATACTGCATGGTTCTGTGCTGCTTTATGCAATTCAGCTGATGTTATGAACAATTCAGAGTTGGGGTGCAATGTTTTTCCAGTATACTCTGGGAAGAGCATTTTTTTCCACCTCTGGCATGTTGTCCATGATCACGGACAAAAAGAGCAAATTTTGCTATCAAATCACTCTTGGGCTGATGGAACTGGTCATTGTGATTGGTCCAGACACATGCTATAAATCACCACACAGCACAGTAGCATGAACAACTGTAATTTGTATTTTAAAAAAGTGTGCTGTGTGAAGATTTAAAGCACTTGGGTAATTATCAGTGAGAACACTCACAAAGTTATGAGAAGCTATCTGCTTCATGTTGTGCTTCTCACACTTTGTGCCTGTTCCAATAAATTCCTGCTTGCTTTAAGTCTGCACACATTCACTTTTTATTTCTTCAATGTAGATGGGTACCTGTATATACAAGTCCAGATCAAAGACTTGGAGTAATGTCCATTGGGTTTCTTCTTCAAAGTAAAGAAGATGCGGTAGTATGGAGAGGTCCAAAGAAAAATGGTAACATTTTATTTCTTATTTCTATTCTATGTTCTATTGGAGAAAGTGGTTTGTTCTCTGTTAAAGTGACTGCCTACTATTGAAGTAATAGATCAAACACGAGAAAGAGTGTTTGATCACTGTATCAAGAAACCTCGAAGTCAGTTAAAAAAACTCTGCTTCGCCTCATTTTTTCAACCACTTCTCAGTGTCTTAATACAGTGATCAAACACTCTTTCAAGCGTTTGATATAGCATCAAAAATTTATAAATAATTTGTGGAGAAATTCAAAGCTAAAGTTGGCTAATTTTATGCAAGTGTTTGATCACTGTATCAAGACACTCGTCACGGTACTGATTGTCTTTGTTTTGTCCTCATTAATTATTCATGAATTTTTGATTGTTCAATATGAGCCCATGTGGGCATGCACGCACGAATACAGCTGAGTTTCCATGACAATGTTCAAAATTTTTATAAGGAACCATTGGCATTTTGAACTTCAAGAGGGCAAAACCCCCAAATTTTGCTCAGGACCCTATAATTTTTTTTTTTTTGATTTTCGGAAAGGGCATGTAAAAAAAGAAACTTCATTTGAAATTGTTTGAGAAAAAGTTCATGGGTTTTGCTGATAGAAAAAGCCAGATTTGTACATTTTTGGAGCTTGATTCTTTGAAATTAATCAAATGACTGAAATGGGGCTGGATCACAGGCTAATTTTCTGCAAGCACTCAGCCACTGAAATTATACATCAATTCTGATCATGTAACAATGTTTCTTCTTGTAATCAGCAATGATCAAGCAGTTCCTTTCTGATGTTTGCTGGGGAGAGTTGGATTTTCTAATTATAGATACCCCTCCTGGTAAGTCTTTTGGTAATGAAATTTACCATTCAACAGTAAAAGAACAGTATGATGCTTCTGATGGTGGTAATGGCAATGGTGGTGATGATGCTGCTGATGGTGAGATGATGCTGATGATGATGATGGTGTGATGGTGATGGTGTGATGGTGATGATGGCAATGATGATGATGGCAATGCTGTGGATGATGGTGACACTGGTGCCAATGATGATTCTGCTGATTGATTGTAAAAAAGTTGATGAAGCCTGGAGGTCTCTTTTGAGGAGTTTGTATTTTTTAATAGGGAATTATAAGATAATTTTAATATTATGTGAACTGTGATTGGGCGATTAGCCATGTTTTATTTGCCTGTCAAGACATGCCTTTTCCCGGTGTGGTGCGTCAAAATTTTTGTATTTTCCCACCTTTTCATGTCTTGTTATTCAATATGTTTTGTAGTTTCTTCTAACACAAGAGAGAAGTAATTATTCTATAAAAGAAATGAAACACTCCTTTTCTGTGTTTTGACCTGCTAATGAAACACCTCAGTATGTTTGGGAGAATTCTTGAGAAGGTCCAAACACTTGACCTGCGGTCTTCTGTTTGGGCTGATCTGCTCTCCATTCTCCCAAACATACCTCTGTGTTTCATTAGCGTATCAAAACACAGAAAGCATGATTCATTTCCCAAATGATGATTTGCTCATAACAATTACCACGAATGCACCCCCCTGTTCTGAAAGCATGCTACAGACCTGTGTGTACACATTTGTAGCATGGGTGGTCCACACTACTATGGCATTGTCCTCCTACCAATGCAGTACTTTGGCGCAAGGGGTCTGTGAATTGCATGCAAAGTCTTGTATGTGAATTTGTTTGATGTGTTGTTCTTTCCTATGCTCGACGGTTTTTCTCAGGATTCTCAAGTTATCCTTCCACAGTTGTCAAAATTAACATATAAGTTTGAGTGTTGTGTATTGTAAATACTGAATGTAGTGTGTGTGTGTGTGTGAAGTGAACACAAGGGAAGAGCTCCTTACAGGTAGTTGTGTTTATAAAATGTGTTTTTTTATTTGCTGTGTATTTCAGGTACATCAGATGAACACATAACAGTAGTTGAAAACCTTCGACGATATAATCCAGATGGTGCAGTCCTTGTCACAACACCACAGGTGAAAACACTTACTGGTAAATAATGATTGTTAAATTGTTTTTTGATGTCATGTAACTTATTTTTATATTGTTTAGGGGATGGCAATATCAGATGTCCGCAGAGAAGTCACATTTTGCCACAAGACAAAAATCCCTGTATTAGGAATTATTGAAAACATGAGTGGGTTTGTGTGTCCTCACTGTAGTGTAAGTATTGACCCTTTTGCAATCAAGCATTATCGCCGTTTGCATTGCTACGTGGCCACTCCAGACAAAAATCGCGACATGCAGTATGCAATAGACTGCCGTCAATCAAACACGTTGACGTCTCTTACACGCGTGTCATCAGCACAATTGCTTTCG
>JANTNT010086098.1:0-11405 GCA_024752375.1 Entacmaea quadricolor | reverse complement strand
TTTAAATCTTATATATATTTTTAACTTAATTGTAGTTAGATTAGATTAGATTATTATTATTATTATTATTATTTTTTGTAATTTTGTAATTATGGACGTTTGTTTCATAACAATAAAGAGCTATTATTAGCTATTATTAGCTATATCCACTATAACCACTATAACCATAACCATAACTATAACTATAACTACTTTAACCACTATATCCACTATAACCACTATAACCACTATATCCACTATAACCACTATAACCATAACTATATCCATAACTATAACTATAACCACTTTAACCACTATATCCACTATAACCACTATATCCACTATAACCACTATAACCATAACTATATCCATAACTATATCCATAACTATAACTATAACCACTTTAACCACTATATCCACTATAACCACTATAACCACTTACTTTCAAAATTCGCTGCTTACTAAGTACAATAATGTTCAATAATGGTGACTCACTTACCAACAGGGATAGTGGGAGGATACTACCACCCAATTACCTACCTTTGATTAACAATTAATCCTATTTTTCATTCAGTTTTATTTATATATTTACTTATTCACTTATTTACCTATTTACTTGTTTACATATTTACTTGTTTGCTCATCTACTTACCTATTTACTTATTATTTATTATTTATCCATTTTTATTTCTATGCCTTTATTAATCCATTTGCATATGTTCTTCGCGTGTTTTGTGTTGTTTGGTTTGTGTGCGCGCTTTGTTTGCAATTTATCATTTGATTTGTGGGGGGGGGGGATTTTTTTTGGTTTGTCTTACATTTGATTTGTGCGCATACGTTGTCTGTTTGTTTGCGTGTTGTATTTTTGTTATATATAGCCGAATTATCCGTTGAAATAATGTTATCACATTTTAACTTAGGCTCAGTTTCCAGCCGTCGGGGTTTCGTACGCGCCCGCGATACTCTCCCCTGCGTCGGCTGGGCGCATGGACTTGCCATTGTTTGTCTAGACCAATCAGCGAGTTGCCCCTCAAAATTTGAGGGGTATAAATTAAAAATGGCTCGTATGAAAACATGATGAAATGTCTTGAAGACTGCTTTATCGCCGTTTGCATTGCTACGCGGCCACCCCAGACAAAAATAGCTACGTGCAGTTTGCAATCGACTGCCGTCAATCAAACACGTTGACGTCTTTTACACGCGTGTGGATCGGTAAGTGTGGCTTTTCGATCAAATTTTCTCAGTCGGGTACCATGGAGGGAAGTGTCGAAAGCGATTGTACAAATGGCATGCGTGTAAAAGACGTCAACGTGTTTGATTGACGGCAGTCAAATGCAAACTGCACGTCGCGATTTTTGTCTGGGGTGGCCGCGTAGCAATGCAAACGGCGATAAAACGCTTGTGAAAGTGGAAAGGTTTAAAGAAAAATAGGCCTTAGCTTTAGAAGAAATCTTCGCTGTTGTCCCTACAGACACATCGTATATCTTTAACTTTCGATTAGTTTTAACCTCAAGTTCATTTCTCTTTTGAACAAAGGTTTTTCACAATGTATCAAGAGGAGATTTCAGTTAATGATTTCAAAGTTCTTTCAAACACTTCCACTCGTTTATTCTGGTAATTCGAAGATACGTTTTCTTCCAAACGGACTTCTGTATCCTGCGAATTTTCTTCGTTCATTTGATGTAGCTTTCTGAAATATTGACACAATTTTGAGCCAGGAATCTAAGGACTTTACTAAGGACTTTACTTTGCTAAGCACTAGCTTCGGCCATTAAATAAAGTAAACATTTCAATATATATTTAAACGCATAAGATTTGACCTGTGCTTTATATATGCTAATTACTTAAACGTCACGGACATGTTTTGAAGCCCTTGTACACAGCCGAAACCCCGACGGCTGGAAAATGAGCCTAATTTTTAACCCTGACCTGACGATGGGCGTTTAGCCCAAAAGCTAGGTTATACTTAAGGATGAGAAAACTTTAACGTGAAACACAATGAACAATAGTTGTTTTCTCTATCTGAGACAAAAAAAAACATTTTTAAAGAGTACAATTGCTATTACGAAGATAAAAAGCCAGTCAAAAAAATGTTCACGCTATAAGGGTCCTGAAGGGGTAAAATGGGATCTGGGATATTGGCTTGTTTTGTGCCTGAGAAAATGGGATTTGATGGACTGGGACTGGAATAATTCATAGTTCCACAGCTCGTTAGTTACTGTTGCTACGTCCGACAAGCTAAAAGAAATCAACAGAATGCGGCTTGAAAAAGACATTGATTGCTGAACGTTTTGTATGTCTTGTTTGAGTTTTATGTTTTTAAGAATATGACAGGAAAAAAATCATTGAATTTCTAAAATCGTTAATGAGGACGAGCGGTTTAAGATTCTGTTTGTCGGACATACCATATTCCAATGGGAAAACTGCTAAGCTATGATTGGTCGTGCTATTGTGTGAGTGGATTATGAATAATTTATTAGAAATACTGCAATCTAACAGAGAAACACGGGTGCATTAAAGGCCGATCTGATCAGATATTGAATCGATGGATCGGTATGTTTTCATCCCGCTTTCATACAACTGAAGGTAATATTATTTCATTATTCATTTAATTACATGATTCATATCTACGAATATATTATAGTTTAAGGAGTTGAATAACATTTCCTACAGATTTACTGTGCGACTACTCCAAACAAGGCCACCCATGAAACTGAATTTTCACACAAATTAGCCAATCACGATTGAGCATTTAAACAATAGAATTGGCACAAAATTTTCAAATTCTTCGTTCAAAAGCATATATTTTACTTCATACTTGTGTATTTATGATCAAAAGTGAACAAGAAATAGTTTAAATCCCAAAAGTCGTAACCATCCTGTTATTCAGCTTCAAAAATGTCCTTTATAAATTTGATTTAAAATTTGTTTGGGTGGCCTTGGTTCGAGTAGTCGCACTGTAGTCACAAGAGAAACATGCATTGAATGAACCGACAGAACAGTAACATATTTTCTTTCAAACCATATTTAAAGTTAAAATATAAACGATTGATCGTCATTAGCTAGAGTTATAATGTTCGAGTTATTGTTAAATTCGTGTAGTACAGTCTTGATTAGCAAAGGAAATATTTTCAATGTAGTCTGATCAAATCGGCCTTCAATCGACCCGTGTTTCTCTGATAGATCGCAGTATTGCGATATGATTAATAATTAAATTATTCTCTAAAAACTTCTGGATATTTTTGAATAGGACAGTGGAGCACCATTTTGGAATTACACCATGTTTTGAGACATTAAAAGCTATATTATGTAGGTATTAAGCGTATGTCCACCAATGCTTATACATAAATCCCTGTAGCGACTCAACGTTCGCCTCGTTTCCATGGTAATTTAATGATCTATTCCAAGAGAAAATGAGGTAAGAGAAGGAATCGCTGGTACTGGGTTCTTTACTCATCATACCAGCCCTTCGTTCTATTTTTAGATTCGTATTTATCTTGCAAACGGAACATGATTGGTTAGATCTGTGGCCGTGCGGGCGTGGTAACCGAACTAAAGGTATATTTTGTTCTAAAAACAGCACGAAAGGATGATATGACAGGGTACCAGGGATTCCTTCTCTTTCCTTATTATCTCTTGTCTATTCAAAATGGCGGATGGAACTGTGAAGGGGACTATTTTAATTTTAGTGATAGCTCTAAGGAAAGTTTCCGAATGTCGTTCGAATGTAATTCCGTTTACTTTGCTAAGACACGAGTAATGTCTCCCGACAGAGTAACTTCAAGACTCCCTGCTGATATCATTATAATTGCTTATCCTAGCAACTTCTGGTGTCCCCAGTCCCCCTCCTATCCTGCTTCAGCCGCTACACAGGCTACTAAGAAAATGTCGACAAGCCAATTAAAGGATCAAGTATGTCAAGTCTTATGCCAAGTATTTGAGGAAATAAAACATTTCAAAAATTAGAATTTAGTTTAAATTTGATGTGCACAAAAGCGTTTTTTTTTTTAAAAACGTCTTCTAAAAATATTTATTATAGCGCTTTTCATAATTGTGCGGCCTCGTCTGTTCAAGTTGCACTTTGGAACTTGGGTTTTCGCTGCTGTCAATCAAAAAATATTGGTCGGTTCCTTTAGAGTTTTGATTGACGGCAGCGAAAACCCAAGTTCCAACGTGCAACCTGAAACAGACGAGGCCGCGTAATTATGAAAAGCGCTGTAATCAAGAGCTTTGTCAGCCCGACTAAAACGGCTGAAGGCGTCTTGTTTTATTTCGAAAATCTTACACTGATTGGAACCCTAGCCAACTATTCTCAAATAAAGTTTTCTATCTGTGCTGTGCAGGGAAAAAAATATCGTAATTTGGGTAAGTGAGCAAAAGTCTCGCTGTCAGTATCCGCTATAACTCTGAATATAGAAATACTACTGAAGGGGGCTGAGACGGTAGGTTTTTGCTAACATTGAAGACTTGTAATACTACTGCTACTACTAATAATAAATAATAATTGCATTTTATTTCCAAAGATTATTACAATATGATATAATAAAGACATAATAATAATAATAATAATAATAATAATAATAATAATAATAATAATAATAATAAAATCCAAATTAATGACTATTAAAAAGACATCTATTAATAAAACTTGTTTTAAAACGCTCAGTTCTAATATGCGGTAAAACATACGGATGCCTTTCATCTCTTGAAGCTCTGGTTTTCCCAGGTGGTAATAAATCACTCAATGGACTATCCAAGTGAAGTAACAACAACCTTCCAGAGTAGCCTCCTCCGCAGGTGTCTCTACTTTTCTCTCTTGGGCTTCCTGTGGCTAACCAGTGGATTTGATTGTCGGGGACTGAGAGCGAAAAAGCTTCTCCTTCGTTTGCCACAGGAAGCCCAATAAGAGAAACAAGAGATGCCTGCGGAGAAAGATTTTGTACTGGAGTGAGATGTTTCATATATCCGAATTTCACAGCTCTCTTTTGAAATCTATCAACAAGACTCATGTATTTATGAACCGAAATGCGATATCTAAAAAACAGACATAATTAAACTATGAAAAAGATAATGAAGATGATCTAAAGAGTATCCATGACTTGCAGATACGCAAAATGTACTATTTTACCAGACTTATTTAATAAATGATCAAATTGGGAATACATTTTTCCTTGTATGCAAACTGGCCTTGTCCTATTGCTGACTTGCAACCATTCCCAAGGGAATCCAAAGACAAAGACTCAGCAGCCATGTTGGTGGTACGAACAAAAGAAGCTAATGAAAAATCTTTTGTTAAATACCACCAACATGGCCGCGATGACGTAACGTGCAAGTCAAGAATAGTAAGATTAAGAACAGGTTTGATTTCTTGATGATAAGGGAACGTCATTAATTACTGGGGGGAAAGCCGGTAAATTTAGGGGGAGGGCTACGTTTTTTTGGGCTCGGTTTTTTGGGGGTGCCACAGTTTTTTGGGCACACGTTTGGGGGTTGGTCATAATTTTTTGGGCTGTTTGAGAAATTTTATCTGCCTTCCAACCCAGTAATTAATGACCGTTCCCTAAATTATTTTTTCAAAAAGCCTTATTATATATAACCATGATGATCTGTAATAGAAATAGGCCGTAACTGATTTATATTTGTAAGCGGAGATTCTTTAGGCAAAGGAGTGATATTTGCCATCTTCCAAATACTTTATACGGTCTGACACTTAATAGTTAAATTAAAGATATATGTGTAATCACTGCTGCTAATTCTAATAAGGCGTACTCTTTGAAAAAGAAAGGCCATCAGGACCACATGCAGTTTTCTACAAAGTTGAAAGATATTTAAAGGTGCGGTCGGTCAGGATCTATCTGTGGAACCTTAACATCTTTCAGAAGCATTAAAACAAATTAGGGGCAGTATAATCTATATCAGTATTAATTTCCTGAAAGTACTTAATAATATCTTCCAGAGAGAATAGTAAATCTTAAGGTATATTACCTTTGATAATAGTATTATTTTTTGTATTGAGTAAATTTCCTCTATTATTTTAGATTATTGAAGAATTTAATTCATTAACGATGGAGGAAGGAAATTTTCGGGTCAGTAGTTGAAGACCTTTTCAAAATTTAGGTATACTTAAGATAAAACAACACCTCAAAATCACTCCAAAACAATTTCTAGCTTAGATTTCTACACCAAAAAAGTTCCCTAATTTATTCTAAAACTTACAGTCACTAATCTACAATCATGAAATGTTTTAAGACGATCTTCTACAAGGGCAGATCCAGGGGGAGGGTTGGAGGTGTCGCGACCCCCCTTATTCAACATGTTTTTTCTCTTATTTCTTCTTAATTGTTCTTATGACGACAAAAAAGACGTCTCTGTTTTGGAACCCCCTCCCCCCACCTCTTCAAAAATTCTGTATCCGCCCTTGTTCTAACTGCTCAACTCTCATGTCGTCATGCATGCACGAGCGACTAAGTCTACGTTTGGGCTACCTCTTAAATAACTCGCTGAAGCACACTTCGTTTAGAAACACTAAATCCCCAAACTCTATCATCCAGCAGAATCACTCAGAATCGGTCCGGCGAGGTACCCCTGTGCTCATTGGGACAACGCTGCTGCCGTCTTCAGGTAGTTCGCTACGCGCAGGTGAAACTTTTCTGTCAAATCTATAAACAGCGCTTCGTTTACTGAATAAAAGAACCAATGGCAGCAAAGCGGCAAATGTCACTATCCCACCAGTTATGTAGAAAGAAGGTATATAAGAACCAAACTTATTAGCTATGAAACCTGAAATATAATAAAATTAAATCATCAAAAATCAAATCAAGTCAAATTTTAGGTTACATCATTTTTCTATAAAGATTCGTTAGAATTCGTTGGTCTCCATAGAATTATAGGATTCGATGTTGTTGCAGTAGTCGAAACGCATTTGCATGGGCTTTTTTTTTTAAACAAAAAAAAAAAAAACTGTACAATCCTACAAAGCAATCTAAAATAAGAAAACCTCAACGGTTTATTCATGCAACGCCAAGCGCCTTGTGCAATTTTCTTTGCAACTTGTCAGTAATTCTGATCAAATGATAGAACAGAAAATGCGTTCGGTGTATAAATATAGAAAAAATAAAGAGAAAACAATTTTTTAGCCCTTGGCGGGAATCGAACCCCACATCTTCAGTTCACTAGTCCAATGTGTTAACCACTACACTACAAGGACTGACCACGCTGGAACCCAGCCGATTAATGTAATGTAATGAGGTAACTGCAGGGATCCCAGGGCATTATTTTGTCTGTGGGTAAGTTGAAACACCGTAAATTTGGATACGCAAGGATGATAGAACAGCAAATGCGTTCGGTGTGTAGATATAGAAAATAATTATTCGATTCCCGTCAAGGGCTTAATAATTATTTATTATTTTCTCTAAATTCTTTCTATATCTATACACCGAACGCATTTACTGTTCTATCAATTCAATATGTATCCTTGTATACCCAAATTTACGGTGTTCAACTTACCCACAGAGAAAATAATGCCTTGGGATCCCTGCAGTTGCTTCATACATTACTTAGTTTGTTCTGCTGCGTTTCCAGCGTGGTTGGTCCTTGTAGTGTAGTGGTTAACACATCAGACTAGTAAACCGAAGATGTGGGGTTCGATTTCTGCCAAGGGCTTATAAATTGTTTTCCCTTTATTCTTAGTAATTCTGATGATCGCTTGATAGAGTGAAAAGCAGGTCTTTCTACTTTTCCTGAAACTTGTCTCGTAATTTTTCGTTTCGAAGCGGTTGCAAAGAGTGAAAGTTACATGAGCAACTTCTCTCACAATAACTTTCCATTGGGAGCTATAAAAAAAAATTTCCCATGTACCAGGATGGCCTTCCAGCAACCAAAGTTAATAAAGGAGGGTTCTGGGGCTTTAAAAATGTTAGAGGAGAGCAATTTGATCTTAGGACCTATTTTATATACCCTATAAATCCTGGATTGGTCCTTGATCAGTTAAAATATTTTGTATTGTTCTTACCTACAAACGGTGGTCCTCCACAAATTCCTATGGAACAAATTATATAGCCCATGGTGAGGCTTAGAGAACCTTTCTCACGCCCATTGACAGTCAAAAGAAACACTGCAACGCCAGTAATAAACCCACCATTACCGATACCATAGAAAACAGCAAAGATTACCAAATGAATATATTCTTTGGCAAATGTAAGAAAGATGATAGACAGTCCTATTATCAAGGAAACCAGCTGAAGGCATTGAAGTGGAGTGAGCCAAGCTTTGTCAATACTTCTACCAAGAGCAATGCGAGACAGAGTGGAACTGATACCAAGGTAAATGAACAACCTTGCTGCATCCCTACTAGGGATCTTCATGTCTTTTGCAAATTGTATCTGAAAAATGAATTTATTATTCTTGATTTATCAAACTAATAATAATGGTAGTCTGAAGATTTTAAATTTTTTGTTAAATTTATTTTTTCAAAATAAATTTAAGTCCTCTGTTATATATGCTGAACTTCCTTTTACAAATCCTCTTATATCAAGATATTCTTAGCTTTATATCTATAGGACGCAGGGGCGGATCCAGATGTTTGTTCAAAGGGATGGCTGTTACCAAGAGCACCAATAAATCATGTATTAAATCCAATAAATGTTTATAAGTCGTGTTAAGATTCAGGATTTGTTTTGTTTCATCAGCTACCAAGCTTTCGAGCAACTTGCTCTTCATCAGGGCAAAACGGTAATGCAAAAAAAAAAAAAAAAAAAAAAAACAAGATCGCGCAATATAACAACTTGCGCGTGCTACAGTTACAAACGCTTGTTCAAAAATATTACACAATGCTCACGCTAAAGAACGCTGCTAATAAAAGCGCACGCTATATCGTGTGAATATAGTTTAGTTGTCAATTAGGCTTCGATAGCTATCTGGCAATGTCTACCATTGTCTTCGTTAAATAAAGCATCTGGATGTTTAGCTATTTCTCAATAGCTGATGAAACAAAATATATCATAAATCATGTATTATTATCCCAGGAGAATGATAGAAAATATAGTTTAAAAATTTCCAAATTGGGGGTGGCTAGCCACCCAAATCACCAAGCCTGGATCTGCTTTGGGGACAATTAAATGATCAAGATGGTTCGATAATCTTTTTGCAGGATCGGTTAGAAGGCCAAAGAATTTGTTTAGTAAATTGTCATTAGATGTCCCTTCCATCTTTCTGTCTTTTATTGCTATCTATTTGGGTTTCCTATTGTAATTAATAAGCAGTCGATAATTGTGGTCCGTTTTTTTTTTTTTTTTTTTTCCATTTAATGTCTAAAGGATGACTTTTTTGGGAGCCTTATGAGAATTTATTTTAAAATGGTTGATAAAGGAAAAATCCATGGGTACTATGTTTCTTTTAAAGGAATTATTACCAAATCTCTTACCAAATGAATAGCTGGAGTGTAAAATCCAAGGAATGTCAGCAAAATACTTATCATTCCAATAGTAAAGGTACTGTTGGTGAACAATGATAAACAGTTCTTTACATTTGAACCTTTTGAATGATGATCAGGCTTGTCAGCGTTGTTATTAATTTCACAGGAAGTCTCAACTGGGTCATAGGTGGTAGAAAGAATGCATATCAACAGCATCACACCAGCCATAACTCTGAACGTATTTCTCCATTGTAAAGCTTGAATAAGTTCTTGCAGACATGGACCAAATACAATGACACCTAAACTAGCTCCAGCGCTAATGATCCCAGTTGCTAATCCTGGGTTCTTCTTGAAGTATAAGTGATTTATTGTTAAACAAGTGTTTAGTAAAACGCCAGCACCAACACCAAAGAGCACTCCATAAGATAAACAAAGAATAATTAAACTGTTCACAAATGAGCTGGAAACTAGAGAGACAACGCAGAGTAGACCACTGGCCATAGCGGTAATTCTGTGACCAAAGCGATTGCTCATTATGATGGCAAGTGGGCCGGAGAATCTGGTGAGTGCAATAGCAATTGAGCCAGCCCATGCTGAAAAGCAAAAATAAAAAACTGATCATCATGTAAACAAACAATAACTTTGTAACAAAAATGTGAATAATATAAGGTTGTAGATGGTTTAAGTGGTGTGAATGGTGAAAAGTTAGTCAGGTAATTATTTAGTTTGATCATCCAGCCATGACTCGTGTATGTTCAAAACTGACTTTTTTCCCCATGTCACGAGGAGCTATATGATCCTAGCTACTGGCCATGTGATAGCATAACTCTACATCTTCCCTTCTAAGGAAAGAAATTAAAGGAATAATTGGCAGTAATTCCACGAAATCGAGTCGCCGGTACATGAACTATTAAAGCAAACGAGGCGCGTAGCTCTGAGTTGACTATCATGCAGCCTTGTATGACGAGATTGAGTGGAATAACTGTTTTATAATATAGACAACCACTGGATCATGAGAAATATAAAATATCTTAGTAAAGTCTGTATTTCGCCTTTAAAAGTTCACCGAAGCGTTCGGCCATTTTGTTTATCTCTCTACTCACGGAATATGAGCTGATAGCCTAGTAGTAGAGTAGCCAATCAGAGCGCGCGTTTGCTCATATCCAGTGGTGGTTGTCTACAGCTATTTCAAAAAAGGCTGAATACTGCATACTGAATAGTGCATTCCAAGACCAAAGGGCATTGTGGGTCTCGTTAAATTCAAATAAAAAGTAAATACACAGGGATTTACTCTTTATATGTAGCTAGTTTATTGTTCCAGATGGAATACACTAAAAATATAACATAAATGTTCATCTATCTTCTTAAGATGACGTCACATGACCCATAATACATTTCGGTCTTAGAATACACTATTCAGTCTGATTCAACGTTTTCTGAAATAGCTGTATATGATAACATACAATAGAACAGTAGCTGTCTCTAGAGCATAGAATATTTCTAAGTAATACCATGGCATCTTCGGGATATTAGTGATTTAATGTCATGTTAAGCTTTGCAGGGGAAAAATACGCATTAGGAGGTTATAATTTGTTTTACTGACCTAGGTTGTATAGTGAGAAAGAAAATCTCTTTTTCTAGAAAACACAGCGTAAAACTAAAATACTGAACTAGGGTAAGATGTATAAATTACAAATTGTTGATTTGCGAAATGCCGTTAGGGAATTTGCTTTTCATAGCATATACCCTAACAGGAATTCTTAAAACAAGGTTTGCTACTAGACTCTGTTCGAGGCCCTAGTACATGTGGGACCAATCGTAGCTGTGGCAAAGGTAGTCTCGCGCATGCGTTCACCTCATCGTGACTCTTTTTTAAAATGCAAATGAGCTGACATTAAATTAATGTGTGTTCAATTTCATTCTAATTAGTTTAACATTACAAATACAAAAGAAAACTAGTGATTAATCTAGTTTGAGCTGCGTCGGTGTATAATACATAGAAACGATGGATGGG
>JANTNT010085987.1:0-11405 GCA_024752375.1 Entacmaea quadricolor | reverse complement strand
AAGAGAGGTTTTGTTGACTAATTAATATTCATGTTTCTGACGGACTCATTAATATTCATATTTCGATTATCCGGACTTTTTTTCTCAGTCCGGAGAAGTCCGGATAATCGAGGTTCGACTGTAGTGAAATTGTATCTAAAAGAATTTTAACTAAGCGGCGTAAAAAAGAGAAAACTTACAGAGCTCAGAGTTTTGTTCCGCCAGGGATTAGCGCGAGCTATTTATAAGCGGGTACTAATTCTCTTCCAGTAACAACACCCAATATTTCCGCTTTTTCTCATCCTTTCAAGAGATGAACCCTCCTTGTGAACTGAAGAAAGTTATACTTATTTCCACCAACCAAGATAAAAGAATTGGTTTCAAAAGCGATATTGTAAGGTAGACATTCACATCTTCAAAATTGACTCCGTTATCCACTTGTTTTTGGACTTCTGTTGAATACCACGTTGCAAACTTGCTCTTGCAAAATTTCTTGGCCTGTCCGTTCACAAATAGATCCAAGGGTTTAAAAATGTGTCATGTTAACTGGTGCAGACACGACTTCTATATTCAGTGCAGATAGCTTCAAGCACACTTTCCGAGTTTTCTGGCCTATAAAGACATCCCAGGTGAGCAACGCTTTTTGAGATGTTGGAAGGCAGAGTTCCTTGTGTTTCTGCACCAAGTAAGGACTGATTACAGAATCAATAAGGCGAATTGTTTGTCTCGTTTGAATAGTGCTTAGGAAAACTATTCTGGGGAAGGCTGGCCTTTGTTTTACCTAGGTAGATAACTTGCAGTAGACGAAATTCACCAGACAAAGAAACCACAAATGGTAAATTGATATTACGCATGTCTGTCAAACCCTTGATTGGTATAGACTGGAAGTTACTTGCAGCAATAGTCATTCGACCAACTGATAAGTTAAAACTCGGTGTTTGATCAGCATTAAGGACAAGTTCCGGTGGAATCTTATATTGCGAAAATGGTCGGACAATGTTATCAGTTTGCCATACAAATTTACTAATTTTTGAACGAAATATAAACTTGATTTATTTATTTCTCTAAAAAAATTTTTCTATTTAAAGTTCTCTAAATAATTTTTACAATATGTTCTTTCTGGCTTAAAAAACAAGGTTTTGGTGTTATTTTAAAAACTAAGTAAATAAATCAAGTTTATATTTTGTTCAAAAGTTAGTAAATTTGTATATCAAACCGATACCATCACGAACATTTCTGAAATACCTACTTTCATAGACGCAGATCCAATTACTTACCATTATCACTCTTATCTTTCAGGTGTTGGTGGAGGAGGAAAAACAACGCGTGTGCTTAAGGCTTTTAAAGATCAAGAGATTCTCATTCTTATTCACACACATCGCTTATCTAAAGATCTTCGTAAGTTTGGTAAACCTACACGGACTTGTCATTCCTTCTTTCATTGGATAAGAGGCAAGTGGGTTCCAACGCACATGTCCAGACCGCCTAAAGTATTTCTGTGGGATGAAATTTGCACGGTTCCTTTATAAGGATTAACGATGTTTCTGCAAGGAACACAAATCATTTTCACTGGCGATCCCACGCAACCAAATCCTATAGCCAGGGACATGCTTCATAGTTGGTTAAAGCAAGAATTTTACTTAAAGAAAATAAAATCTTTTCTACCATTTCAACCCAAATCGAAGCAAGTAGTTCTTGAGAAAAGCGCTGCCAGAAGTCCGCAGGTATGAGGGAGTTTTTTAAGAATTATAAACCAGGTGATGTCGTTCTTGCTTCTAGAAGAGTTGCTCGAAATCGCATGAACGCCGATTTCTTTAAACTTAGTAAAGGTAAAGTTCCTCATGTATAAACCTAAAGACAGCCGTAGACAAAACCTGACAGCTCAAGTGCCTGGTAATCCTAAATCCTAAATACTAATCCTAAACCGACGTGGATAATCGATAATTACATGTGCTGATCTAACCCTGTTTACCTTGCTGTCTCCAGAGTTGATTATTTCTCTCAACTACGGCGAGCTATGGCATCTGCAATTTAAGCAAAGAATGTCAAACGGTTGATGTCAAATAGGGGTTATGCGAAATTACCATGCTTTGCGAATAATAACAGAAATAAAGGATTGGAATAAGATTTAGGTTTTGATTTCCTGATGAAAAAGATGAGAGTTGTGCAATATACCGATGCCTTGGGATAACGAATTGCACGAAGATCAGCAATTCTCTAGATAGAATGGACATCGTTTTTTGCTTATTGTACCTAGAAAGAGCGTGTTGTTCTTGAAAGAAAAGTGGCTATAACATCTGGTTCCTCTTTCCCAGATGAATTGAAAGAAATGATCTTAGATATCCTGGAACCTTACAACCTGAGGAAGGTGCCTGACACATCGTCTTTCAGTGCGCAACTGACAGATGTTTCTAGAAGAGAGTTTATACAGAAAGTCTCTTGGGCGTCGCTAGTGTTTGGTAAGGGTCTCGCCGATTCTCACAACATGTGATAAGGTTTAAGCAAGGAAGAAATCGAGTTTTTGTATTGATCTATGAAGCCTAGTTGACCATGTTATGGGTTTCCTATGTTATACAACCGCTGACCGGCAGGTTGTTGTTAAGATGGCAGACATTAATAGATAATTTGTTAACGGTCTCCAAAATCTGTTTGTATCTTTCTTGTATTCATCCATCCAACCTTTTACATGGTGTCAGAAGTGCATGAAAGAAAGCCCAACCTGTCTAGTGGATTATTTAAACAAATGAACAAGAAATGAATCAGCTAAAAACCTCCAGAATCACTTGACTTCGAAAGCCATGGTCTATCGCATGCTTGGCGAAAGTGGAAGGAAGAAGTAATGCTATACCTTGACCTAGCCAAAGAAAAGGATAATAAAGCTACAAAGGTAAAGCTTTTTCTTTATCTTCTTGGTGAGAAAGGCCGAGAAATTCAAAAAACAATGCAGTGCACAACCCCTGAAAAGACAGAACAATCGAGGAGCTCCTGAAGTCGTTTGATGATTATTGTGACCCCAAAAAGAATGAAACGGTCGAGAGAGACAAATTCTTCATGCGTAACCAAGAGCAGGGCGAGAGTTTTGACAAATATTTAACAGAATTAAGAATTCTAGAGAAAACCTGTGACTTTGGGACACTCTCGGACTTCTCAGAGATATGATTGTATGCAGGATAAGCAGCTCGAGTTTGAGAGAAAGACTACTAAGAGAGCCAAGTCTTACCCTGAAGAGCTGTATTGACCTCTGTAAAGCTTCAGAGCTGTCTAAAGAAAGGAACAAATCACTCACTAGCACAGATACAATTGGAAGAATCAACTCCAGAAACCCACCTGATCGAAGTCGAAGGTCTGGCTCATGTGTACAACCAAAACACATCAAAATGTGCCTCTACTGTAGAAGACAACATGAAATTATTAAAGAAAAGTGCCCTGCATATGGGAAAACTTGCAACAAATGTAAGGAGCAGAATTACTTTGCAGTCTGTTGTGGGAAAATACCTCCCAGCGCACCACCAGCTCACGGCCAAGTAAAGTCCTTTAGTGAGGGCGATTGAGACGATGATGATAATGAGTATTATGAAGTGAAGACACTTAGAACTTCCAGATACAGTTTACACCGATGGAGACAACCTAAGAGAAAGCTGTTCGCTGCTATGACCATCAATAATAACAGCATCAAGTCCCAACTAGATTCTGGTGCAACCTGCAATGTCGATTTATACTCTAGCGACTTGAAGACTGAGAACGTAGGAATTTGAATTGTTTAACACAAGAATAAATAATTTGGCTAGCATTTTTCATGGGCTGATGTCCAGATAACACTACTTTGAATAGCTCAGGCAAAGCAGGAGTAATTCAGTATTTAAAGTTAGTAATTTGCCGTGAGAACTGAAAACTCTCTAAAAGTCCTGCTTTGAGAACATTATTTGCAAATAAATTTAAGTTGGACTCACCGCAGTCTTGAAATCTAGCAGTTAACGAAATAGAGCACGTGCAGACATGAATTCATGTCACGTGATGATCTAGCTCCGCCCTCTCTTAATCACTTGGCAGCGTAGTGATATTGATTGACAGTTAGCACATTCTAAATGTGCTAAATTTCTTAATCCTGGTCCTCACTGGCGCATAAGCACAAGCATAACATGAACATAAGCCTGTCCTCACTAGTGCATACGTACAAGCATAAGAATAAAGTGCATGTCCTTCACTATGAAATAGTGAGACATAAGCACAAAGAAAAAGGAAAGTTTTGATGCTTATGCTTATGTTTGTGCTTATGCTTATGCGCTAGTGAGGACAGCTCGAGAAATGTATGTTTGATCTGCTTACGCTTATCATGCTTGTGCATGGTCATGAGCTAGTGAAGACCAGGCTTTAGGGACTGTTCGTTTATAATGTCGCAAGAGGGGGACTGGTGTTTTTTTTATTGTCCAGTTATTGGAAGCATATTATGATGAAGTGCAAGCTAAAAAGTCAGAGGTCTGGAAGAAGTATTTTAAGGGGAAAAAATGTGTGTTCTAACTACTTAGGTGTAAATGCATGATCTCGAAATCAAATCAGCCTATTTCGCTTTTGGAAAAATTTACCAATTTTCATTTCTTTATACTCAAAGTTTATTCCTGAAACTGTTTATTATTTATTTACGCACCTCGGCGTCATGAAGCACATGTATACAGTCATTTGGATCTTGGAATGACCTGGCTATTTGCATCACCTTTGACGATGAGAACCTTTTTGAATTTGTTGTATTACGTTTATACATACACACACACACACCAAATCCCTAAAACTGACACTCGAAATATATATTTATACATATATACTTATACAATGAAGACATCGATTTAACAATAAATTTTATTAAAATTTATCAAAATGTTTGAATTGAATAAAAAAGGGGGTGTCACCACATTATTTGAAAAGTTACAGAAGCAGAAACGAGGAAACTCTTCGAAAATGAATCCCCAAAAATCGACTATTTCAGCCATTTCCTTTAGACTTTATCAAAAGAAGATATTGACTAAATTTTGAAGTTTTGGTTTTCTACCAATACTACACAGTATAAAATATTCTCTGATAAAAATATTTGCAAAATTTGTTCAATAAGGTATTATTTTTTCTCACTAAAAGTAGAATTTCTATCATAGTCACTAGTGCCCAGACTCCCCACCGACACTCGGACGTTCTTAATAAAACTGCGCACGCTCAGTAGCAATTGTCTGGAACTACCTTAAATACACATTTTACCCTTTTGAATTTTATAAATCTCATTAAAAATATCATCAAATGCGATTTTTGGGGGTGATATCGTCCTCCAAAGTTTGGAACTGATTTGTCTTGGGCTCCCTGTGGAATATCAGGCTTTGATAGCTTGGGATGTCTATAGTTTGATGACTTCAGATAGTTGCACAAATAAGCTGCATGTGGCTCGAGTAGAAGGTAAAGGTTATTTCACGAGACTCAAAAGGACATCAGATGGTCATCCCTTCACGTAGAACAGTGTATTGTATTTCAAATATTTCCATTGTTATCTATTGTATTGTCATTTTTGTCGTTTTGAGTCTCGCAAAATAGCCTTCACCCAAGTAGAATCAGCAGAGAATTCCTTTTCTATAGATGGCTTTTCCCTATCAATTCGAGCTGAAAATTCCTTCAGAAGAGGATAATACTGAAGATGAAAGTGTGAGCGAGGAAAGCGAGCTAGATGATGAATTTTCATATGAGGAAAGACTTCAAGGAATCGATGTGGCGTACATGTGAGAGTATAGAAACAGCTCTGTGTTTATGTTTAAATAAGCTTGAATCACGAAAATACGACAACACACAAAGTAATTAAGTTGATGAAGCATTTTATTTCACACAGGATTTCAAAGGTTTTTAAATTTGAACTTAGTTTTTAGACACAACATATACGACAACTAGTGATTTCAAAACTGCGTGTCTAAATCGATATGTGCTATAGACTGCATTAGTTTCTCTTAATGACAGAGAAAGGTCCCCTCTTCCACCTCAAATATTCCAAACAACAGCGTTTTTTATTGATATCTATTCCTTTTAATATTTTTCTCACCGCTTTTTCAGTTCTCTTCTTATGCTAGTTATCAATTTATTGGCATGGATATCTTGCAAAGAAATCAAAAGAGGGATAGCAGCATTTGTGGTGTCTAAAATACGATTCACCTTCCCAGACCCAAATCACCAATTTACTGGCTTTAAAGAAGATAGAAGAGCAGTAGCCGAAGCAAACACATCAGCTGTTTCCATACGAAGCAATGTTGACATGTACACCACTTGTCAATTTCTTGAAGTCTTTCCTTGATCACCTTCCTCGCTCACGCTTGCATCTTCTGTATTATCCTCGTCTCCTGAAAGAATTTTCGGCTCGAATTGATAGGGAAAATAAAGGGAATTCTCTGCTGATTCTACTTGAGCCAGCTCTTATTGCAACTATCTGACGTCATCAAACTACAGGCATCCCAAGCCCAAGCTATCGAAACGATGGATGGGTTGCAGGTAATTTGAAAAACCGTGAATAAAAAACCACTTTGCTTAACTGACGTTTCGGACGTTAGTCCTTCATCGGAGTAAAAGAGAATATATTGAGGAACCCGGGGGTTTATATACTGTAGGAGAAGAATAAAATAACCAACGAGAGAAGAGTTACTAAACAAATGGAAAGATGCTAATCGATTAAAAATAGGTGCTAATATAAACAAGAGGGACGCCTGTAGGTTGTATTTGGCCACTGATCCTTAGCAGGCCATCATGGTCGAGAAATGGGTCGAGTCGGGGAACTTTTCTTCTTTAAGGTGCGGTTCTGTTGCAGGCTGCTCAATGGTCTTTAAACTTGCTTTTGTTTTCTTAAAGATTCTGAAGTAATTCTATCTTTTATTTGAAGTAATGATCTTGCACACTTTGCAGAATTATCTTCTCAGCTTGCTGTAATTCTTTGATTTGTTACTGTGTCAGACAGTTGGTTCTGGTCTTCTGCTTGTAGAATTTTGACTTCGTTGGGTTTCTTTTCAGGTTCTTTCTTTCTTTTTTTTCCTTTTCTTTCCTTTTCTTTTCTACCTTTGAATTCTTCATTTCCTCATGTCATCAGCCAAACAATCCACAATTTGGCCTTGGAGAACGTTGAGAAGCACTCAAAGTACTGAAGCTTTAAGTGTTTGCAAGTAGATTTGGCTTAGTTGGTGACTTTTCTCTGTAGCAACATGCTTTTGTTGATAAAGAATCACTTGTTTGTCTGACTTCTACATCACCTGGGTGTAATTCTGTGAGTGGCTTTGCACTTGTCAGCGGTATATCTGTTTCTCAAAGGAACTCTGGTCCTTTGAACCACTGACGATTGTTAATAAGTTCTTTAGCTGTGAGTGAACAAGACGCTTCATCTGCAGGATTTTCTTTCCCTTTGACATGCTGACACTATTCAGGTTTGTTGGGATCTCAGATTTGTTGAACCCTATTTCCAACATACACTTGGAAATGCCAAGCTTCATTATTGATTTAACCAATTATAATCTCTGAATCCGTGTAGTAAGTACACTGTAAGTTTTCATAATCCACCTCTTGTTTCAGCATGGTTACGTTAATTGATATAACAGCAGCTGTTAATTCCATACGTGGTATTGATATAGCTTTAAAGGGTGCAACACTTGATTTTGCCATTAGAAACCCAATGTGAACTTCGTTCTTGGCGTTAACTTATTGTAGGTAGCATAATTGCCCGAGTCCAAATTCACTGGCATCTGAAGAAAAGTGGATTTTAGTCTTTACTGGATCTCCGAAACCAGGTGGTTTCACCCAGCGACCTTTTTGTTGACATTTTCTAGCAGGGGTAGTTCTGTGTGCCACTTTTCCCACTTGGTTAAGATTTCACATGGTACTGGGTCATCCCAATCTATGTTCTGACGACACAGATCCTGTAATATTTGTTTGCCTACTTGCCTACCACTCCAAGGGAGTCTTAACCAAACTTACTGTTGATGGCGGGTGAAGGGGCTGCCCTTAAGCTTTATACAAAAACCCAAAGTGTCTGACTCTATGCACCAACATGTGCCTAATGACCTCTGAATAAAAAGAACATTGTGTCATAGATCAAGATTCTTGAGGTCTTTGGCACAGTCACATCTAGAAGGGCTTCTGGGACTTCTGTGCAATTGCCTGCAAATTTGTGGAGGCATAACTGTTTTGCAGCGCACATAGCTTGGGTGTTTTTTATAAGCTTCATCACATGTTGTAATTGACAGGGACTTGAGTCCATCATCTACGTAAAAGTCTTGCAACAAAAAGGTTTGCTGCCTCTTCTCCAATTTTTTCTTGGCCAGCTTCTGCCGTTTTGTGGAGACAGAGGTTTGCAACTTCAGGCAAAGATACTGCCCCAGAGGTGTAACACCATTCGATACTCCAAAATGGGTCCCTTAAAGTGCCCCTAACCCCTTCCACAGTTTTTATTTTAAATGAAGGACAAGAGGTTTCCATGAACGTCTGTGAAGAAAAAAATTAATTCTACTAAATCCCTGATTTTCTATAGCGTTTCAAAGTTCGTGAATATTGGTCCCACGACCGTGTGATCAAAAAACTGGGGTCTGGATACCCAGGAATATCTCTTTTTATATCTCTTCCTTAATGTTACGTTTGTGTTAAAAACTGTTAAAAAAATTATCTCTTGGGTCGATTTTATGCAAAACTATTAAACTAACTCTACTAACCTCTATTTATAAGGCTTTGTATAGGAACGCCGTCGAGTGTCTGCCTGGGTGTACGTCATACCATTCTTCTCAATTATCGGTGGTGGGACAATACAGGGAGCCTGAAGGGTCATTTTCGCGTACTTCAAGACGCTATAAAAAGTCAGGGATTTATCGAAATCAATTTTTTTCTGCATAGACGTTCTTAGAAACGTTTTATCTTTCATTTAAAATAATAACTGTTGAAGGGATTAGGGTACTTTAAGGTTAAGGAAATGTGTTCTCTGTTTACATAGAAACTGTAGAACATTTGTTCTGTCGCAATTTTATGCGATCTCTTCTTTGCAAAATCTTACTAAGACTCCAATCAAAGTGTTCATCAAGTCAAGTCCTTGAAAAAGGTGTCTGTTTAAAGACTCGTTTTCGAAGACTGCTTTGCAATCGAACACAACTCTTAATTGATCAGGTTTCTTTTGATTGTGGACATCAAAGTGTGGAAGATACCACATGCCAGGAAGTGTCTGTAGCTCGCTAGCAGGGACGAGACATGCGTGACCACGATCAAGAATCTTTTGAATGAATTCAATGTAGGCTTTCTTCAATATTGTGTCCTTGACTAATTTCGTTTTTTGGGATAGCAGTCTTTTTAAAAAACAGGTCTTATTGTTTGGCAGGCTGATGGCATCTGCTTTTAATGGCAGTGGTGTTTGCCAATTTCCTTTTTCATTCTAGTGTATTTGTGTACAAAGTATTTGATGGAATCGTCGATCCTCCGCAGATTCTACTTGTTCTGTGCCATGGATGTTTCAGCTCATTCATACGCTCAGCATGGAAGGTCACTACTTCTACAAAGTCTGCAAACGATGGAAAGGCGTTGTGTCCTTGTTCTTGCTGTAGCTTTTGTACTTTGCTTGACCACTTAACTCTTGAACCATCCAGAAAGTTTATCAACAAGAACTTGTAATTTTGAAGGATACTTGAAGATCTCGACACTCTGAATGTGTGGACTTGCTATTTTTACTTGCTGTAAAAGGTCACTAAATTCTTGTATGGCGTTGGTGTCTTTGTTCCCAACTTTAGGCCAGTTTTTGAGTTTATCAAAATCTGCGCTTAAGATTGCTGGGTGTCCATAACGTTCTTTCAACATTTTTCTTGGTTTGCAGTAGGCCTTTTCTGGCTTTTTAATCATGTACTGCAGTTGTTTAACGACCTTTTTGGCTTTTCCATCTTACAGCAGGTAGAGTTTCTGATTAGCACTGACAGGAGTCAGTCTAGGGTAGCATGGTGGTCTACGCGCTAAGGTGTTGTCCTCTCATAGTTTTGGTGCAAGAGGTCCATGGTTCGAGCCCCGTGTGCATAGTCTAATTTTGTGAGTTGAGTTTGTTTGATGCTGTTCTCTTCTATGCTACGAGGGTTTTTCTCTGGGTTCTCTGGTTTTCCTCCCTCCATAAAAATCAACATGTGAGTTGCATGTTGTGTGTACAAAATAATGTAGGTAGTGAGCGTGCAGGACGCCGGCCCACATTAGCTGATACAGTAGCCAGAATAATCAGCTTGCTTGAACAAACAAAAGATGATGACGAACATTATGTTGAAGATGATGAACGTGAAGTTGAAGATGATGAACGTGATGTTGAAGATGATGAACGTGATGATGAAGATGATGATGAAGAACATGATAATGGAGATGAAGATGATGATGAAGAACATGATAATGGAGATGAAGATGATGATGAAGATGATAATGATAAAGATGATGATGAAGATGAAGATGACGATGAAGTCCATGAAGAAGTCCATGAGGAAGTCCACGAGGAAGACGAGGATGATGATGATGATTACCCAGTGTTAAGACTGTTTTCCAAAGAAAGAATTTAGTTTTATCCTTTTCTTCTCCTCGGAAGATATCTGGTTTTGTTTGTGGTAAGCATTGTAGTTGAGTGACTGTTGCTAATGTTTTAAAGCGATTTTGAGTGTTACCTGGCGGTGAGACAACATACATTCCAGGTAAGGTTGGTTGAAATCTGTAAGAGTTGCTTGGAGTGAAAGGAGGTGCAGTTGGGTTGAAACTCATTTAACTCGTTGACGTTTAAGGGGTAGAAGTTGAACTAACAACTATCGTGGTTGGAGGCGACTGCGATTTGGATTAGGTGTTCAGACTTTCTACGAGGTAAAGTACTTTAAAGAATGTGGTGAGCTTTTGTTTTAAAGCTGGGTTTGTCGTAGTTGATGGACTTTTACGGAAAGTTTTCAAGGTTTGGTTCCAATGGGGGTGGATTTATGTTTACTTTGTGTTTTGTCAGAGATGGATACTCTATTTTGAAGGTAGCACTCAGTGTTTTGACACTCACAGCTTCCTCAGCTATTGTTTCGTTAAGCTCTTGTTGTAATTTTAACTTCTTTAGCGTCTCTTCTTGTTTGCGTATTGCATCGCAGAACTTCAGTTTCTGTTCCAAAGCGGTTCTACAAGCTTTTGCGTTCAGCAATGCTTCCTTAGATGATGTGCTGCTTCCCAACAATCTAGGTGTCTGGATCTCCTCATTGTGTAAGATATTTGAGAACCCTTTTCTTCATCCTCAGTTTGCTGTACTCAGTCATGAGCAGCCCTACACGCACTTTCTATCGTATTATTTAGAGTGTTTGTAAGTCAATTATGAGCAACAATACAAAAGAAAACTAGTGATTAATCTAGTTTGAGCTGCGTCGGTGTATAATACATAGAAACGATGGGTGAGTTGT
>JANTNT010085876.1:0-11406 GCA_024752375.1 Entacmaea quadricolor | reverse complement strand
TGTGGATCTGGAGGTATACTATACCTTCCTTCTGAGGTTCATGCATGGCTAAGAAGTGATGATAAGCAGTTTGTACTCGACAAATTGGCTTTGGTTTTAAGGACCCTTAATATTAACAGTAACAAACATAAATACAATTATGATGCCTGTACACATGAATGGTTGTCACTGGGGACTTGTTGCCATTGAATTCACAAGTAAGATAATATAATTTGATGATGGATATAAACTAAACGCTGGACCAGCCCTTGTAACAAAAGTCAAAAATCTTCTAACTCTAGTCAAATGCCTGATTCCCAATATTGATAATTTAAAAGATGTAATTAAATATGAAAGGTTTGGAATGCCTTACCAAGGGGATCTTGATTTAATTAATTAATATTCAACCAATATTTTTTCATAATATAAATTTCTTTATATTTAGGTCACTCTTAACATAGGCGTTTCTAGACATGCATGGTGTAAACAGTTCAATTCTTTATTCGTTATTCTTAACGAGAAGAATGAAGTTGTTAGTTGGCAACTAACTAAAAGAAAAATTTGACAAGGTGAAAGATTTGCTAACGAACCTGAAGGATCGCCTGAGTAATCAACGCACGGAAGTTAAAAATAACTGTTGGAAATGGAGAAAAAATCTGAAGTATTTTAACAGTAAAGCTCTACCTTTTCCATGCAGTACAAAGGATTACGTCAGTAATGAATAAGCTTCACTCCCTTTACAGTAGCTGTGTTTCAGAACTCAGACTAGTTTTCCGACAGAATCTAGATATTGATAAAACATGCGGGATGTTAACACCCTATTCACAAAGTTTGAAGAAAAACTTGGAAAATTTCTCACGAAAAGGAAACACATAACAGAGAAGAACGCAGCAATAAATGAGGAAAGTTTATTCAAGGATAACTTTGACCGTCAAATTGAAAACTTAATGGGACATATTGAAAGCGGATGCCTTTTTAATATTCCTCCTGGTTATAGTTCTAGCATAAATGAAAGTCTGCACAAAAAGCCTAATGACTTGTTTGCAGGTGCGAAAATGGGACCAGAACTGGCATTGGATTGGATTGTAGTTTCAATTTCAAAACAAATGGCTGAAAATGCGAAGTCAAATGCGCTTGATTTGCATAAAGATGTCAATCAAATGAGGCATTCGGGATTGGGGTGTCAAAAAGTGCGAAAGTGAATTCCGTTTAAGACGTTTACAGCGACACAAACAATGCTGATATGATATCTGCTATCATCGGTGAAATGATTAAAAAAATCTAGTTTCTTAAAAGTCTAACTTAGACTCTCAGAACTAATCATTATATTTACGACATGTATTTAATGCCGACGGTGATCTGTAAAATTATGAGAGCTGCATTAACACATGGATCCCTGAAGTCGGCGTCAAATCGCTTAACAGAAAAGAATATAACCCTATATTCGACAGTGGAAGGGATGGTGATTGTTTGTTCAGTTCCATTACTTTCAGTTTGTCACAATTATTATCTACCACAAGTTCAAGTGCAAAGAACTTTTTATCACATCTAAAGCAGTTGGGAATTGATAAAACTCAAAGTGCTACATACATGCTCCTCAGAAAACTTATATACATGGACAAGAGACATGGACTTTTACTTATCAAAACTAACAACTAAAGCACAAAAGAATTTCAAAACGAAAATTTCGTCAGCCAAAAAAGTACACAGGTGAAATTGGTGATCTCATGATCACCTTGGGGAATCTTTTGAGAGTGCAATTAAGTTTGTTTATATCAATATCTAACTTTCCAGTTTTAACAACACATCCTTCGGATGCTATTCAACATAATGCAGATGTAAATATTTAATTAGCGTTTGACATTAGCAGTTGTCATGGAAACCTGTCATGAATTCCCTTATCTTAAAGTAGAATATATTATCTAACTTTGCAGCCTTCACTAGACGTCTGTAAAGTGTGGGGGGGTAGAATTTGCTTTCATCAAAATGTGGCTTCTTGACAAATTTCCATGTTTGCATTATTCGTGAATTTTTACTGCAAAAAGGGTAAGCTTCCATGCACTATGACGGCTGAACGAATTCGGTGACCCCCATTTTTTATTTGCTTGTTTTACTTCTTATACTTTTTCTTTCACCATGCAAAATTTTAAAAACATCTGTCTAGAGGATCTTTTACCCATGAACGTTTTTAAGTGAATTAGCTTAATGTGTTGTTTGCACTGGCTTTTTTGACAGCCATCAATCAAAAAAGTCAGAACAAGTTTATGGTCAAGAAAAAAACTCATTTTTTGAATAAATTTACTGTAAAGGGTTAGGCTCAATCTACCAAAAATTGGGCCTAACATGGTGCACTTGTTGATTTAGCATGGGTTTGATATTTTTATTTTTATTATTTTTCTTTCGTGCCACTTTCATTAAAACATTTATTTGATATTTGATTGAACAATATTAAATTTATTGAATAAACGATTATGTAATTCCCCCCCCCCCCCCACATGATTTCTTCGTAATCAGAGCGTAAAATTCACATATAATTCTTTAAAGGTCGGTAGATATTCTTTTGAAGTTAATTCAGTATATTTTCCTATAACCTTTAACTTTACTTTTGTTCTTTGGTTATTTCGACACAAATTTTAAAAAGTCGAGTACGTGAGTGGCAATTAGTAGTTATTTCAGTTTATAAACCTGTTAAATATAACACCTTAACTATAGCTTTTGGAATAAACCTTTAAAAAATCTAATATTCAATATCTAATAAGCAGTGGGTGGGGGAGAATGGAATTAGGGTCTACTACCATACCCTGAATGGGATAAAGAACGTAGAGGAAAAGACTAATTAGAAATCCAAAGACTTGGATTACAAAAGAAAACTAGTGATTAAAAAAATTACAAATTACCTACAATCCATCCATCGACTTGGATTACAGATTGGTGCAATGTGCCCTTCAAAACAATCGTCTGAATCAGAATTGACAGAATGCCTTACAAAAGTGAATGAAAAGCAATTAGTGAATAGTGTTGGAAATTTGGTGAGGGAGCAGAAACTATATAGGGAGAGGTTCTGGGAAAAATACCTTCAGAAGAAGAATAACTGAAAGCCTAATTATCAAATCAAGGAATCTCCCACTAAACAAACAATTATATACAGTGCTTTATTTCACAATTGTACACTTATAATTAACGTACTTATTCAATTTTAATAAAATAATCATCATAATATTTTTATAAAGGGCATTGTGGGGTATTTTACGGGCTAAAATGATTTTTTTTTTCAGAAAAAAAGAGTCTATAATTCCTCTATAATTCCCTATAATGCAATACAGAAATATGATAATAGCCCGACTAGTGTCATTTTAACCCTCACTTTGGGTCAAAAACAGTTACGCCCGCGAACATGAACTCTATTCTTACATATTATTTACCTTTTTTAATACTTAAAGGAAAATTTGAAAATTAAAAAAATATCTCCTACAGTGAGGATATACCTAGAATTCTTAGTGGCTGATTGAAAAGGAAAGGGATCAGAAAAGGGGCCGGAAAGGAGGGTACTACGCAGGCTAGGGTATACCATCCCACATTTGAAAAGCATCCCTGCACATGACGCCGCAGATATGTAGTAGGATTTGAAATCTCCGTGCTGATTTTTGTAATTTTTAATTTTACTTGCTTGTTTTTGTGTTACTTACGGATTACGAAATTTCTTTTTCCATTGTAGCAATTACAGACTTTGCACATTCCTTCCCTCAAGCCTACCTGAATAAGAAGGAAATGACGGGAGGTAAAGGAGGGGAACGTGGTGACGGTGGCGGTGACTCTTTTTACATATATAAAAAGGGTGAGTTCTCAAAGAAGTCCTAATCGTCCGTTACTCAGAAAAAGAAGAAAGTGCCATGCAAAGATACTAACATAATTCAACAATGTTTCCTTTTAGATACCATCTACTGGACAAGAGTTATCATCGAAAAAACAAGATTCGTCTGAAAGTACAGAATTTAGCAGTAGGTAAAATAAGGCTGGTGGGTGTCATTGTATATTAGTATAGACCTACTGTCTGTCTGTCACCAATTCTGCATTCTGCTTTGCTACTCTACTAGAGGACTAATTTGTGATAGCCTACTTGTAGCGAAAAGTGCGTTTTTAAGAAAAATAAATGATTTTAATTCATTTAAAATTGTTTATATACATTTATTTGACCGATTGATTCGTAGCTATTGACCCGTAGTCCATTCGTCCTCTAATTGTTAATAATATCATTATCATCATAATTATTATTACAACATAATATATCATTCACATTTATTATCATATTATGCATGCAATACAAAGTAAAACTTGTGATTAATTTAGTTTGAGCTGAATCAGTGTTCATACAATCGATGGATGAGTTGTACATGATTTGAAATACCGAGTTTTTTGTCGAATTAACTTTCAAAAAGTCAGTTTATTATACCTCATTTTTGTAATTATGCACGGTTTTTCAAATTACCTACAACCCATTCATCGATAAGAATACATGGAAATAAGAATTGTTAGAGTGGTATTTTATTTTATTTTATTTCATTTTATTTTTTTAGAATAAAAGTTACACAGTTTATCGATTCTCTTGAGGAAAAAAAGTATTGATGGTATAATTTGGTATAATTTGTAAGGCCAGGAAGATATGCAAAAGCCTTGCAAAGGACCTTAGGAAAGGTAAAGCTGGATTAGCAGCTTTCAGTGATCTTGCCAAGGAAGTAAAAGAAATTATAAAAGCATGGCTTGATGATCCTGAACCTCTGTCCACGTTAGTGGACAGCATTGTGTTCGAACGTTACTGGAGTAAGCTATTCAACAGTGAAAAACGAATCATAGATGATTGTTTTCTGATGATTCATACGTCCTAGTTTTGGGGTTCGTTTCTAGTTTCTGGTCATTTGGTAGCCAACGTCTGTTTGTCAGTGTAGCAATAATACAGTTCTTTCCTTTCCTTTTCTTTTCTTTCTTTTTCTGGTTAGACCGGACTTGGTGGAAATAACAGGGAAGAGGGGACGAACCGTTCCGTTGATACTGACGCTGCAAGTCAAAAAAAAATTGACTTTCTCATAAGCAAAAGGTCTTAAGTAAGTATATCAGATGCCACCCCTTACGTGTTCGAAAGAGTAAAAACGCTCAACCAATTGTCTCCGCGGTTGGAACTGTTTAAGAAAGCTAACGACTGATGTGCAGCTTGAGACCCGGAAGCTTTAACAAGCACGAAGCTTGGAAAATGTGTAGCAACTGCGGAAAGTGTGGCAAGTCTTACAGAAACAGACACCTGATTGGATGGCCAAACACCTGGGTCATGATATCAGAATTCATCAAAACTTCTACCGTTTACCAGACGCTATTGAGCTAGCAAAAGTTAGCAAGCTGAAGGGGAAATGCAATGCAATGCAATACTTTATTTTTGCATATGTTTTACAATGTTAGAATTAATACTAATATTAAATACCATTTACGGTTATTATAAAACTAGATGCTTTGCAAGCGTTCACTCGTGCCCATGTACGTGTAGACATGTGAACTGAATGCATTTTGTGCTGTAGTCAAAATCAGTCAAATTTTGGTAAATGGGCTCATGGGAATAATTGTACAACACTTGCATTTTTTATGTTGGACTGGCTGTAGGATATTGCGCGACACTAGAATTTTGCTAAGAAGCTGCTAAACTTTTCTTTTTCTGTTCATGAATCGGTGTATTTCAGTTTGCGATAGAAATTAGTAGTAAGAAATTTTAAATTTACTTCGAAGTGTGTAAATAGTGTACCGTTGACCGTTAGGCAGTCAATGCTAATTACCATTTCGGTTAGCAAGTATAAGTTCAGCAAAGAATCGTGGACACGATGGTTTATTAATTTGTTCTTCAAATAGGATTTGATAGAATAATCGGAAAGTCTTCTAACGAACCTTAATCATACAATCGATTGGTGATATTTTTAGAATATTTATTTCTTTTATTGAATCATCCAGACTGGTCACAACTAAGAGGCATTTTTCTAAGGGGGTCACTGCTGAGGGGACTTTTTCTGAGTAGGTCGCTGCTGAGGGGACTTTTCCTGAGGGGTCTAGATATGTTATCAGTATTTATAAATCGTTCGGTAAAGTACAGATGAATTAATTGGTCTGGACAATTTTTTTTTCAGAATGTTTTGAAAAAAAAAATTACGATTCCACAATTAACTCAAGTTACTTGTGGAAAAAACTGCTACCAAGTTAGTATGGACTGATCTAAGAACCTAGCAATAGTGGTAAAGTGTGACGTCACGCTGTCATAGCATAGTTTTCTTTTCCAAACAACCTTCACCCAGCTCGACACCGTAACACGTGTCATTGTTTTGGTTTTTATTTTGGCTTTTCTCGCTAGAATTACTTGCTTTGAAAACACAGGATTATCTAGATTTGATAGATAATAGTGATAGCATGATTGTCTGATCATCTAATATCAAATCTATTGCCAATTATGGACGAACAAAGCCAAGGAAATTTAAGTAAGCCTGACGTCGCAGACATGGTTCTTTGCTTTGTACCAGACTTCAAACAGTGAATCTCATACATGCAGGTTTTTTGGCTTCTCAAACAAAGATAAAAATATCAGCGTTGTTACTCGAGTTAATTATGGGAAAAAACTGCTGCTGAGTTAGTATCGACTGATCTAAGAACCTAGCAATAGCGTGGTAATGCAACATACTCAAGTTTTAGGGGTATGAATTTATTTATGAAAGTATTAGAAGGAGTTGTCCTAAATGCTTTTGTAAGCAATCCTTATCCGTGATCAGTGTCAGAAAAGGAAATAGTTAGGCATTCCGGTCTATTAAACGCATCCCAACGGGAATGAGAACATGCAAACCAAGACTCGAACAAAAACTCGAACCAAGACCTCCAGCACAGCAGACCGCCGCTTTACCAACTAAGCTAACCATGCGGCGGTTTTCTTGATAATGATTTCACTAAATTTGTTGTCTAAAAAGCAAACCCCTGTACAAGTTAGAAGACTATACGAAAAAAGGTTTGTAAAGAAAGTATCAGCATGATGCAAGTTTGTTCCATGGCCTCATCATACCCATAAAAGTAAACGAGGTAACTTAGTATAAGTATAGTAATTAATTTATAATTATTACGTTTTGCAAATTCTCGGTGTTATCAAATAAATGTTATTTTGTGCAATATTTTAAGTCGAGCTTTTGAGTCGGAGTTTCTAATTTTAATTTCCTTCTAAGTGCACAACTCTCAAAAGGAACGAGAGGGAGATTACATAACCCCTCATTGGCTAAAAATAGCTTGCCTATATTTTGACTTTTCTAAAAAAAAAAAAAGAAATAATTAGTATAGTGTCAATTTGATAAAGCTACTGCCTTCTAATAGCACTTTTGTGCACAACACTGATAAGGCTGCATTTTAATTATTCAATAGAAATATTACATATAAGTATATGCAAAGCGACGTACCGTAAAACCCCGTGTATAATACTCACTATTTTCCAGCAAAAAAAAAAAAAAAAAAAAAAAACAACCGGAAAGCTAAGACGTGTACTATACAGGTACGCTTTTGCTTTCGAACGCCATTTAGGAAAGGTATTGACCACGTGCATAAGAAGGAAAACCAAAACAGCGTCGACTAGCGTAAAAATGACTACTAATTCTGTTTTTTACATCAAAACTTGAAGTCTGCTATAGATTTATTAATGAAAATGAATACAAGATAAAATAAATAAGCTTTCTGCGTGTTTGATATGTTCGAGACATAATTTCGATATATTAACGACTAAAGTGTTCGTAGTTTGAGTCTCGATTTGTCTTTTCTTTCTTTTTTTCTTTTTTTTTTTTTTTTTTTTTTTTTTTCCCCCCCTGGAAAACAGGCTTAAAAGTCCTGGTCATATTATATTGGGAGCTAATGTACAAGGGGTTTTACGGCATGTTGTATTCCTCTAAGTTGTACAATATTCTTTATTCCCTCTGCATATATTCAGTTATCAGTAGCTCATTTATCCCAAATCTTCCCTTAAAGATTAAAAGGCTTCCAGCTTTAATTTGCCAGAGGAATATGAGAAGAAAACATTAACTGAAAAGAAAATTGAACTTAAATTTTGCAACAAGTTAGAGTGATTTGGAATTCAACAGGCTTCTATGTTCCCACATATACAAGTTAAGGAGAAATGTAATAAAGTTATTTTTCACATTTCCAGCTGCTCATTCATGTGTCATAAATGAGAAAAAAAGTCAATGATCATAATTTAATTCATTTGCATTACAGTTTAATCCTGCCTCATTTTATTTATCATCAGCTTGCAAATTAAAATATCCTTAGGTTAACTAAAATCTGTTGCATTATAGGTCCCTGTGAGGAATAGCTCTTAAAAACTGTAAGAACTAGATCAAAAACTTTACTATATTTACGGATGTTTTACTCCTACTACTCTTTAATAAAAGGCCTGAAAAATCTCTTAAATCGACCTGGATTTTGGAAAAAATGCAAGGAGTGAAGAAACAAATATATCACAAAAAGTCAAAACAGATATTTATGATGGTGACATTTGGAAGGAACTGTCAACAATTTGATTCCCGTCCTAACAGTTTAGGCCTCATCTTAAAATGTGATTGGTTTAAACCTCATAAACATTCTCCTGGATCAAGTGGTGTTCTGTATCTAGCAGCTCTCGATTTGCGATGGAAGTCCATTTACCGAAGACAGTCAAGGCGATCTTATAGTAATCCATTCTAAGGAAATTATGTATGCCTCTGTAGTTTGTACTGTGAAGAATGCAACCTGGCAACATTTGGGAAGCAAATAAAGAAAGCAATAAAAGACGAGTTAAAACTGGCATTATTAAGAGAAGAAGACTGTGCGCTCTTTGGTCGACTTTATGTAGCTTGCCAGAACCGCGATGGAAACATCGAAGAGTTCTTTACCTATGAAATTCAACCGTGGCCTCCGCCTCTTTCACAAATTGGAAAGTAGAGGGGTGGAAATAAATCAGACCTGGTTAAGTGCTTGCCAAAAGCTGCCGGCAACAAAGTTGATGATCCTAATGCTGTCATCTTGGGAGCTGTTGTTGTTCAAATGCTTCCGCCATCAACTGCCAGCACCTTTGAAAAATACTTCAATGAAGTGTTTGGTCCTTACATTCTTAGACACCTAGAGAAAGCAACAAGAGTTGATGTTGTGTTTGATGTCAACTGTGATGCATCATTAAAGCAATCAGTGAGGGAGAAACGAGGATCTGGTCAAAGAAGAAAAGTGCTGCCTTCAGCACGCATTCCCACAGACTGGAAGGGGTTTCTTCGAGTCGACGAAAACAAGAATGAGCTGTTCAGTTTTCTGGCAAAAAAAGGTTGAGAATAGACCTTCTCCAAAATGGCTGCCGCTCATCAGGCATATAAGTCCATATCCGAGAAGAATTACATAGTTGTTTGTAAAATTAACAAATTTTTAAAAAATCAAAAAATCTTATCTCTGCGGATTTTCATTGGAACTTTCTCATTTTTTGCACAGTTGCTAAGTGTGACATGGTCTTTTATATTTCAGGGATCATTATGTCTTAGCTTGAAAAAATGCTAATGAGCGACAGCCATTTCTGAGAAAGGTCTATTTCACTTTCCTTTGTTCTGATTAACAATTTTAAAAAAACGTGGTTTTAACATTTGATGATACATTTAGATGATATCCATGACAATTCCTTATGGGAAGGAGGTTTACAGTATCAATGGCATGCAAGTCCTCTGTTCAGCAACCAGAGAGATTGATATTTTGAAGCCCTGCAGCCATTAAGAGGCAGGTACCAGGTTGCTGCTCCACATCCTTGATGCAAGTCTTTGTGGTCATTGAAAGATTTTGATAGAAGCAACGACACTGAAGTAGTAGTACTTGTCATTTCAATTGCACGAATGCTGCCAACAGGAGAACTCTGGGTAAGCTATGGTCCAGCAAAACAAATCTGCCATCTTCCCGCTCACAAAATAGCAGACACCCTTGGACAAGATAGAGCATCCGTATTACCGATGTTTCATGCACTAACAGGTTGTGATACGGTGTCTTTTTTTGGTGGCCGAGGAAAGAAAACAGCATGGGATTTTTGGAACGTTTTCCCTGATTTGACACATGCACTGAAAACGTTGATGGTGAATCCAGAGAATATCAGCGATGAAAGCACATCAGTAATCGAAAGATATGTTGTTCTCCTGTATGATCGAACCAGTAACCAGACAAACGTGAAGGCAAGATTGGAGCTTTTCTCAAAGTAGTGCAGACCACTAGAGAGCATCCCTTCCAACACAAGTTGCCCTCTTTCAACATATCAAGAGAGCCGTACACCAAGTTGGTCATGTGTGGGGCCAGACGCTGCTGAAGGAGCCACTGCCGCCAAGTCGTACTTACTGGTATTGGAAGGATGTCAACAATGTTTGGGTTCCTCTTTGGACTACGCTTCCGCAAGCCAAAGACACATGCTACGAGCTGATTAAATGTCAATGCAAGGCTGGGTGTAAGGGCCGCTGCAAGTGCATAAAGGCAAATCTTGCAATTATCAATTATGCAGCTGTGGGGGGTAACTACGAATCATATTAACTTAAAGAAGATATGCTAGCATAAGATTGATTTTTCCCTTTGAAACAAGATAGGTACGAAGAGCAAAAAACAGACTTAATAGTAAACTATTTAATTAAATAATAAAATAAGGTATGATAGCGTGTTACACGCAAATCTAGGTCATCATTGCATTTGAAATTATTTAAAAATAAATCAGTAAACTAAGAAGTAAAAAGAAATTTTAAAGATGCGGTTCAGTATAAATTTACTGTTTCTTAAAACAGGGTTCCCACCTAAACCACAGGAAGCCCAACGCAAACTAGAAATGATTCCTTAAAGAAGTCAGTTGTCAAAGATATCACTCTAATTGGATTTCTACATCGTTATTCAATGCTTGATAGTAATCTGCAAAAAAAAATCCCCAAAAATTGCCTGTTTTAATTTATTTATAACTAGAGCCTCGTTTCCATGTTCGTATTTTTAAACATACCCATATCATGGTTCCCTGTTGCAGATTTGGCTGGTTCCATATCCAAAAATAATTGCCATAGGCAGATAATTAATTATGCAAGGTATCACGTTTTTATCATTAATTTGAACGATTTGGACCATGGCACCCTGACTATTAGGACCTTTCAAAAGACAAAAGAATGAATCAGTCCAATGTTAATTTTAGTTAGAGTACTTTGTCACAATTGCGTCTATCTTTTTGTAGCATTTCTTTTTTTCCTGGACATTACAACAAAAACAAGCGAAACGTTTTTCACATAGTCGTCCTGGCCAACGACAGGGTTGATAGTTATCAGCTGTGTGAAAGAAACGATGGATGGGTTGTAGGTAATTTGAAACACCGTGAATAAAAACGAGTTTACTTAACTGACGTTTCGG
>JANTNT010085654.1:0-11411 GCA_024752375.1 Entacmaea quadricolor | reverse complement strand
GGATAATTTATTCCTAATGTGTAAATTTGCTAATTCACTAAAGTACTAAAGTGTATTTTTCAGTTCTTCTATGACAATCTTTCTGCAAGTAGGTGTATCTCAGAAAAACTATTTAAATCATATAAAAATATAATAAGCATTGACAGGTTCGTGCATCACACTGGAATTCACAAAGAGTTAAAAGGTGGCCAAAGCAATGAATTATCAAGTAAACAAAGTCTAAACTAAATAGCCATCCCTGAACTATCCTCACTTTAGATCAAAATTTGAAAGCGTTAAAATGATTAAATGAAGATGAAACTTTGGCATTATCCTGCTGATATATTGTGGTCAATGTTGTAAAAAAATTTAAATCCATCAGGCAGTTTTAGAGCTACAAGGATGCTAAGTATCATAACAAAATAGCTGCAAAATATGGCTCATAGGGACCTAAATTCTCCCTGATCTTTTGTAATATTAAATGCCTCGATTTCTTTCAAATTTTTAGTCATTCCTCTAAAGGGATTTAGGAACAGATCTAGATAAAAAAGGAACTCCAAATGAGCAAATACACTATTTTTGGACAAGGTTACCAAAATGTTTTGTTTTTGCACAACTTTTTGTCTAAAATCTTAACTATCTACAACAAGCCTGTTGATGTCATAAATATTTCAACTGAACGTAATAACATACATAGGAACTCAGTGAATTTTAGCCTGATTAATATTCTGATTGACTCTTTAGCAAATTCAACACACCATCTATGTTTGATTCATTCTATCTGCCTGAAGGTGAAACAATAAAGAAAGTGAAGAAAAAATTTGAATTATCTTCGCATTTAAATAAGTAACATATACTGTTACTTTGTAGAAAGCTCAAAAAAAAAATTCTTAACTGCGAAAATCATTCGAATTTGTTCATTACTTTATCCGCAGTACAAACCAAGTGCTCATATGCATATATGTCACTCGTACAGGATAAATAGAACTCTATTGACCTACTCCCAACAAGGCTTTATAGCTCAGTTGGTAAGAGCATCGCACTAGTATCGCGAAGGTCATGGGTTCAAATCCTGTTAAAGTCTCAGAATTTTTTCTGAGAAAAGGAACCATTCATTATCAATTAACATGTAGTTTACAAATTTCAATGTGACTCTTGCGATAAGAGTTATATAGGTTTTACCAATAGACACCTACATGAGCATATTGAGGAACACAAAGGAACTCTTTCAAGCATTGGCAAACATTATCATTTGGCTCACGACATAACACCTAAGGACATTGTTAAGAGTTTCAGCATCCTAAAAAAGTGTCAGAGTAAATTTGACTGTCTTTTGTTTGAAATGCTTTTTATTAGAGAGCAAATTCCATCGTTAAACAAACAGTCAGACTCCCTAAGGGCAAAGCTCTTTGTATAATATGCAGATCTAGTATTTCTTGATGTGTTGTAATTTTCTACTTTAGTCATTTTTTGCATGATAATGGTGTCAGAGCAACACTGAAACATTGTGCTCTTATCAATTATTTTTATTACTTTATATACATCTAAATCTACTCTTATTGTTCTGAGTAATAAATGTACATTTGTAATTTTTTATAGTATTGTACTTTTGACTTGTCAAGGACTCCTCAATATCATGAAATTCATTACTATGCATCTTTGGCTGACAAATTTTGGATGTTGCAGTTTGCATTTGATCATGATCATTCAGTAAAAAACAGAAAATCAAACCAACTTTATTTACTTGAAAGAAAAAATGTATTCTCTTTCCTTAAGGAAGTATTGTTTCTTACATAAATTATGTTTCCTCAAAGTTGAGGATTGGTGAAGATTTAAAAACATTTAATAGTAAATAAACAACATAAAACTGCTGTACTGCTGAAATCCTTATTTTAAATTCATTGTAACTTTTCAGATTTTAATGTGACAACAATGAAGATTTTGTAATTTCTGTAATTTTAGCATGCTTTTTATAATGATATGTATGATATTTTCCAATGTTGAGAAAAAGCTTGGATTATTTTCAGTATTTTATTGTAGTTTCAGTCTGTAAGGGGGATGTTATATCTTGGATATCTTAAATTATGATGTTTTTGACATAAAAACAGAATCTGTTTTGGTTTTGTTTAAAAGATTTAAAATAAACAGAAATGGACACAATCATAGTAAAAACACACATTCCTGACTGATTATACACAAACTTAACTTTGTTAGGTTTACATAAGAAAATTATGTCTATGTAAACAAATAAGTTGAAAAAAACTTTTTTCTGCTTTCTAGTTTGTTGGTGTCACTGAAGTTTCACAAGCTAAGGGAACTGAAGTAATCAAAGATGCTATCACAAAAGTGCAGGTACAATAGAGTCTATTTATAATAAAAATATATGATAAAGAAAATAGACTTTACACTGTATGCTGGCAGGGTCTCCTGTAAAATTAAAAAAAAAATGATTGTTGAAAATTTTTAAAATATACCCTAAAAGATATTGGACATGTTTTCAATTGGTGTGGCTAACAGATTTTAATCCTTAAAAGATCCTGTAACTGTGAGTATTTCAAAGTTCTAATTATTAACATGCACTGTTTGTAAGGTTTTGGTATTTGATTAAAATATTAATAAATTAAATATATGACATTTATCCTGCTTTTAAAATAGCTTGAAAAAGTGCATAATATAAATTAGCATAAATTATCAGATGTAATGATTTATTTGAAAATTCAGCCAATCCTAAGCCTTCTTAGAACAAAAACTAGTACCCAAGCTCTTCTGATAATTACAAGGGATGCCTGGTTGATTACATGTTGTGAATAAAAAACTTGCTCTAAAAGCAATGAAATTCTTCTGGAAACAACAAATTTGGAAGATGATTTTGGATCTGAAGGTGTGTTCATAATTTTTATTGTTAACTCTAGCTACCGTATTTCCTCATGTATAAGGCACACCTCACTTATAAGAGGCACCCCCAACTTGGGCAAGTGAACTCCTACTTGAGTACCGAAAGTTGAAACCAAAAACTCACTTATAAGGCACACCTTAAAACTTCACCTTTTCTTCTTCAAGAATTTAGCATATACAATCTTCCTCTTTGCTATTCATATTGTTTTCTTTTTAAAATTATTACTTATGTATAATCTAAATATTAATGAGCAAATAAAGACATTTTTCTATTCTGTTGGGATATCTAACACTTTAGAGAAAAAATCAACTGAATATCACTTTGTTTGACTGCCATTTTGAAACAAACAAGCTCTTGAACTTCAAACACTTTAGACACTATAATAGTTTAATAGATAAAAGTTGTGTGTCTTTGAACATGATTAACATGATAAACACTTTTTATTTAGTCTTCTAGAATTCTTTCACCAATAACTCCACTTTGAACTTCACATTATTGTATCCTGCGATATCCCCTGGCTGAGGTGATATCCATTCTATCAAAAAAGTTAAGCGATTTTTGTAAAGACAAAAGTCATGGAAAACAAACAAAATCAAATTTTAAATGCTACCGATAATGAGATTAACAAACTTGTTGCAGAGGCAACATCAGGAAATATGAAAAAGTCAACTAAATATACTGTGAAAGTGTTTTACAGTAGAAAATTGCTGTCAACCTTAATAAATAAGCTTACTTAACAAATGACAGGCAACTGTTTACATTTTACATACTAATTTGAAAATATAATAAAAAGGAAAACAGCTATTCTAATACACACACAACATGTTCAATAAAAATAGTTCTCTCTCACTGAAATGACTGTTTTTGCTTGTAGCCTTGAGGAAGGAGAAAAACGTTGATATAATTGCTGACTGTTAAAAGTTCAACCAATTCCAAGAGTAGTGTTCATCAGCAAGCCAACTATCAAGTTCGATCTGCAGCTCTGAATTTCTCCAATTCCTTGTTTCATGGCTTCAACTTTTACTTTAGTTCCCAGCAGAACAAGTAAGAACTCTTATTTTGTGAAATAGCTGGGTATTAAGATCATGTGATTTGTGTAAAAAAAAAAAACACGAACTAAGATTCCTTGTAGCTTGATGTGAACCAGTTCGGAAATGTGCTATATTTGCTGCTGACCTGCTTGTCAAAAATTAACAAATCTTATTGCAAATAAAATAATTTCAACCAATCACATCATGCATAGTTCTTACTGTGTAATTTAATTTCTTTACTTTGCCACCAAAATAAAGTGAAGTTGTTGGGATATAAAATAAATAAACCCCTTCTTGGCTCCCTGGGATATCGGCTGATAATGTCATCAGATGAGAAGTGGTCCTCAAAATATCACATATGCCCTCGAACCTTCACTTCTTGGCCAAATGTTCTTTTTTTGGATCATTTCTCATCCTCGGACATTATTAAGTAAATAAACCCCTTCTGGCAGCTGGGATATCGGCTGATAATGTTTGAGGATGAGAAATGGTCCGAAAAAAGAACATTGGCCAAGAAGTGAAGCTTCGAGGGCATATGTGATATTTTGAGGACCATTTCTCATCAGAGGACATTATCAACTGATATCCCAGTGAGCCAAGAAGGGGTTTATTTATTTTATATCCCAACGACTTGACTTTATTTTGGTGGTGAAGGAAAACCATTAAAGTGCACGGTTAAAACTACGCTTGATGTGATTGGTTGAAAATTTTTTATTCGCAATATGATTGGTTAATTTTTGACAAGCGGGTCAGCAGCAAAACTGGTTCACAACAAGCTAGAAGAAATCTTAGTTCGTGTTGTTTTTACACAAATCAAACGATATTAATATCCTATTTTACCAAACAAGAATTCTTAATTATTCTGCTGGGAACTAAAGTAAAAGTTGCAGCTGTGAAACAAGGAATTGGAGAAATTCAGAGCTGCAGATTGAACTTGATAGTTGGCTTGCTGATGAACAACGCTCTTGGAATTGGTTGAACTTTCAATGAGGATCGGAAATTATATCAAAGGATTTTCTACTTACTCCAGGCTATGAGCAGAAAACAGTCAATTCGGTGAGAGAACTATTTTTATTGAACATGTTGTGTGTGTGTTAGAATAACTGTTTTCCTTTTTATTAGATTTTCAAATTAGTAAGTTTAACGTTGACAGCAATTTTCTTACTGTAAAACACATTTAAGTTAAGTTTTAATTCACAGCATATTTAGTTGACTTTTTTTTGTATTTCGTGGTGTTGCCTCTGTGACGGGTTTCTTAGTCTCATTATCGGTAGTATTTAAAAAATGATTTTGTTTGTTTTCCATGGCTTTTGTCTTTACAAAAATCGCTTAACTTTTTTGTTAGGATGGATATCACCTCGAACGTGGGATATCGCAGGATACCCGTCCACTGATAATGTACCACATGACCACTTTTGACCAATGACAGCGTACGATAATATATAGTTGGGGATATAACAGCCGACATCCCAGTTGCCAGAAGGGGATTATTTACTAAATATTAACTTTAGAAGCCCATCTATAACTTTCACACTAGTGATATTAAAAATACTAGATTTTAAGGCCAAAAAATGGAGTTGAATTATGTGCTAAGTTGGTTTGTATTCAAGTCAATATGCCAGTTATTTTTATAATAATAATAATAATAATAATAATAATAATAATAATAATAATATTAATAATAATAATAATAATAATAATAATATGTTATTTATTATTATAGTTATTTTTTATTTTTAGTAGAGATAACTTTGGTAGGACTTTTTGAAAATATAAAATTCTGAAAGGTTGAAAGTGGTGCACCTCATACTTGAGGAAATACGATAATCTTTTCAAAAATTGGGTGAAAAATTCCATAAAGTGTGAAAAATGCTCTAGTGCAGAAAACAATGAACAATGCGATTGGGTGCAATTTTAGGTCAAAAGTGTGAAATCGTACCCTTGCACCCTACTAGAATCTCTGTAATTTTAACCACTAACTTTAAATCAAAAAGAATTTATAACCAAATTGTTATCTAAAGGCCTGTTTACGTGGGCAATTTTGTCATGACACGAGTGGCATAAATTTGCAAACTCAACTCGAGCGTGTAAACAGCCGGCAATTTTATGGCAATTTTATAGCGATATTATAGTAATATTCTTAAAAAAAACTGCTATTTTTCAATTCAATTTTTTACCTCTGACTCTGTTGAAGTAAACAGGCACATGTATGTCGTCTTGGTTATCCATGGCTTCAAAATTTATCTCTTACCTGTAACATTGACATTTTTTTCTCCCAAGCAGGATAGGCACGGTAGCATTTTTGTTACTTTTTAATTAAAAATCACCATAAAAATTGCACTAAATTTGGAGCCTGTTTGAATCACTGGCAACAGGCCTGCGATTTTATCACCAAACAATCACACCCGTGCACAAATATGATTTGGGATTGCAAATTTATCACCAAAAATTGCCACTTGTGTCATGCGAGAAAATCACCCACTTGTGCGCCACTTGCCACTTGTGTCATGCGAGAAAATCACCCATGTAAGTGCAGGGCCTTAAGTCCTTGCTAAAATGGTAATTTCTAATTATGTAACCTGATAAAAATAATAGTAACACATATTTAAAGCAGTTGTCATTAATGAAAATTTACTGTTTATTTTAGTTTACTTTTAATATCCATTTAATTTCTTAATTTTTTAATAGTTTTTCTTAAAAGGCTGCATTCAAAAACCATGTCCATTGATAAGGAAAACTGACAACAAAATGCTTAAAGAGATGCACCGGAGACCAAAGTTTCAGTGATGTATTTTATATGTATTTACACACTTCTTTTTATACAGTTTGCAAATCATATCAAAGTAAGCGAAGCTGGTAAAAAGGGAAGCAAGTTGAGAAAAGTAGACTTGAAGATATCTGTTGATGCCATTAAGGTTGATGACACAAAAACAAAGGTGACTAAACTTGTAATTGTTTTGTTAATGTCCAAGGGAAGCATAAGTGGCATGTGCTGCTAGAATGTCGCCTTGCAACTCTGAAGTCCAGGGTTTGACTCCTGAGCTCAGGACTCAGTAAGTGGAGTTGTTTGTTGGTTCTCTCACTTGCTTTGAGGGCTTTCTTTGGGTTCTCCAGTTTTCCTCTCTCCATAAAAAGGAACATGCTAAATATAAATTCCAATTGGATCTGTGAGTTCGCCATGCTCTGACTTTCATCAGCTTTGTGGTTGCTTCAGGGTTCCTTTTGGTAAATACAAAAATCATGGTACTTTCCACTTCTTATTTCTTCCTGATCCCCAAACTACCATGTTAAGCGATTGTGCAAGATTTTGGCATCCTACAATTTTTTTAAAACTTGGCACAAATGTTTATTTTAAGTGTTAGAGTACAAAAACGAAATAAAAAATGGGGGGTCATCAAATTAGTGGACAAGATATTTTTAAAAGATGGGGCTTTCAAGCCATCTTTTCGGAAAAAATATTTTAATGCTGTTACAAGCTCTTTCAGTCCATATTGGTTAGTAATAAAAAAAAAGCAATGACTTAAAATGATACATATGTTAATGCAATTATAGAAGAAAATTAACAAAAAATTTTAATCCTCTTTACAATCCTGTTTTTGAACACTTTGTGGATTTACTAAAAATCTAGCCTGAAAACCTGCCTTCATTTTTTGATATTGTCTAGCTTTAGTTCACTTTTACTTACTGTAGAAAAATCAGGGTAGGTCACCGAATTGGATTTCTAGATATTTAAATATAAAAATATGGCCTGTCTGCCATATTGGAAAGGTCTTACCACAGGTAGCCCAATCGATTAGAATGTTGAATTTCATGTGCGCAGAAGTGATACACGTGAATGCGCATGTGCATTACCTTAATTGAACTTTCAAAGAATTAATATTGATTGTTTAACTAATATTTCTAATCTTTCATTTTAAAGGAGGAACTTTACTCCTACCCATTACATCACATTTCTTACTGTGCTGATGATAAAAGAAGCAAAAAGGTATTTGCTTTCATAGCAAAGGACAAGAGCTCTCCTAATCATACATGCTATGTTTTTGAATGTGAGAAAATGGTAAGTATTAGACTAATCTTAAGCATGTCCCAGGTGTGTCTGCTTAGTTCCTACTATCGGTATATTTTGAAACACTGAAATGGCCTGACTTCAAAATATTACAATGCAGCAAAAAGCAAGGTGACCCCCCTTTCCCAGGCTCAAAATGTCTGGTCAGAAAATGCCTTGTTAAAATGGAAACATGACTGGTCAAAATGTTGTCTTGCTGGTCAACTGGTCATATTTTTCAAAGTATATTTATTAGGGGCAAAGTAAGAGAATTGAACACAAATACAGTCGCCTCCCTTTCATAAGCAGACACCTTCGGAAATCAAAAAAATGTCCATTAATAGAGCTGTCCACCTACCAGAGAAGTTCCCTAAGTGGACACAACAATAAAATTGGGGTTGGTGTCCGCTACAACAACATTTTATAAAAGGTATTTGTTTGAGCTGAATTAACGTTGAGCAATGTGATTGTTTGTTTTACAGTATTTATTATCAAACACAAGCTACAGTTTATATATTGAACTATCTGAGCTTCTTTTCAAATCCAAAAGAAAATAAAGTTTATTTATGTATGTACGTATTGATAATAGGGAAAATAGTTCATTAACACAAATTTACAATTCTAAAACAATAACATAATACGATATTTAAATACTTCAATAATGTAACTGGCACTTTAGTAAATAGTGTATGCCTGATTCCTTGCACAAATACTGTATATACATTTGTACTGTATGGACATACAGTATTTTATTGATAATTTATGTTTTAAGATTTTATGATTTTTATCTTACAGTAAATTGTAAAAAAGAAAAGTATGAATTACACTGTGTTATGTAACAGACATCAGAATCACAAACATTACAAATTTTTTTGATATCAAGTAAATGCACCTGTAATAAAGTGGTACATGTCTGCTTTTAGGAGCTTGAAAACAATGGAAAAATTCAATTAGGATACCCTCAAAAGTGTCGGAGTCCACTTACGAGAATGTCCATTTATGGGAATGTGTAAATACAGTATTTGTATGGGCGATAAAACGGGGTTTTGGAAAAGTGTATGTATGTAGAGCTGTCCGCTTATGGGAGTGTTTGTTAAGTGAGAGTTGACTTTAACACCTTTCTTGAAAGGTCTACTCTCATTTGTTCGGACAAGGACACTATCAGTTCCTTTGAACATGGTATGGCTTGGCACTGGGCTTGTATGTCTGAAGTTGAATTTTATTGGATTCTTAGGCTGAGGAATTGACACTTACAGTTGGTCAAGCATTTGATCTTGCTTATCGACGTTATCTCGAAAATGTTGGTAGACAAAAACTACAGGCTGCAGAAGCAGAAAAAGCAGGAATGAAACAAAAGTTATCACAATTACAAGAAAGTCAACAAACTGATACAGGTTCACCTCATGAAACGGTTAAAGTAACAGAGACCCAACAGAATTTGGTAAGATGCAAGCTTGATGTGTAACAATTTACTAAATAAGATTATTGCAAATTATTATATAGAAAATAAGCAAAATGATGCATAACTTAAATATACATCCAGGGCTAGATCCATATCCTCACTCGTGAAGTTTGAAATTGAGTAACATTGAGCCAAACAAAATGGGTATACAAACAGCAATTTAAGGTAATGATGTTTTTTTAATACAAACATACATGTTTTGTTCTTTTCCTAAAGTTCAGTGAACCACCACCAAGTAATAAGCAAGATGATTTTAACCTTCTTGGTGAGATGCCATCAGTACCTGGAATTCCTCCGCCACCAAAACAAAACAGACCTGTTCAGAGTTTTGGTCATTCATTTGACCCTTTGGCAGAATCTTTCCCTTCTTCCAATGATGACTTCACAACTGCTCAAACATCAGCAGACTTATTCTTTGACTTGCCTGCTTCCAATGGGGAAAATACCAACATGCCACCATCCTTTGATCAGCCATACTTTGCACCTAACTCTATTTCATCACCATTTGATGACTCGCCTACCAATCTAAACAATGTTGCAAACCCTTTTGAAATGTTTGACCAACCAAAAAGCTCTGCACCCTCAAATACCTTTGGGGATAGTTTTGATCCCCTAGATCAGGTCTCTTCAACACATTCAGATCTTACACCTCAAAGTCAAATGACTTCACCTTTTGGTGACAACCTGGGTGATAGTTCTCCCTTAGGGTCTGGTTTTGGAGAGTCTACAAATAATAATTTTGCTGCTAAACAACAAGTAGAAAGACCAAGACCAGCAGCCAGGACAACAGGGGTGGTTTCTTTACCTCCCCCACCCTCAAAGCAGAGTGTTAAAGCAGCTAAATTGGCTGCTGCTTCTGGTGGTGTTGTGGCACAACCTGCAGCTCCTGTTGCAAACCATACTGCTCCTTCAAGTCCACCAAGTACAGGTAATGAATTCATTTAGGATAATATTTATAATAAGATTATTTCAGTTACATACAGGGTATTAAACAGGTTATTAGATCTTCAAGTAATTGTTTTTAATGATCGTTAGCTATTAGTATGGCTTTCATTGGTTTTACGTTGAGGGCATTGTATTGGCCCATTAGCAGCACTTAAATGATCTTTAAACGAAAGAATTTTCGATGCAGGCTCAGCCATATTAACAACTAAACTTTGTCTGCATGGTCACCATTTTTCTGCAAATATGTTTATTTGCGAGTACGAATTATTGTATAGTTTTAATGCATTTTTACTATTGTTACTTATTTTTAAGCCATAATTTTCTTAGTGAAAAAAGGTAAAAAAAGTAAAGGTCCTTATTTAACTTGAGTAACTTGTGACAGTACTCATAGAATGATAAATTTGAGGCCGACAGTGTGCTCATTGTTACCTCCTCTCTCCATCAGTGCTCCGTTTTACGGGCATTTAAAACCAATTAAAGCTAAACGGAAAGGAAAGAATTCAAAACAAAGATGTGAGACCTTTTTTACGAATAAGGGTGGCATTTTTTATTTCATGAAAAAGGCTAAGCCACATTTTACAGTCAAATCAGCCCATCCGTTACTGCCAATATTCGTAGATTCAATTTGGTTTGTGAAATTATATTTCATTCTTGTTTTGAAACTTACAATAATGAAATTGAGCTTGTAATTTCAAAAACGGTCTTGACTAAAATCCCGATTTGTGATTCATCTGTGATAATTTTAATGAAGGAAAAAAGCTTTCATGGGCATTTTTAAAAGTATTTGTGTGGCTAGCTAGTTCTTGTACATCAAATACTCCAGTAAAAATCATTATTTGAATATTTGAAGTTTTCATTTCAGTTTCATTAATGCAAGTTTCAATTGCAAAGCATTATTGAAATGACATTTGGAAATATTACTTCTCAAATTCATGAATAATTAATGAGGACAAAACAAAGGAAAATCAGTACCGTAACGGAGTTTGGATATGTGATCCAACACTTGCATAAATTAAGCCAACTTTAGCTTTGAATTTCTCCACAAATTATTAA
>JANTNT010085542.1:19129-22069 GCA_024752375.1 Entacmaea quadricolor | reverse complement strand
TCAAGACTACACTCACCCGGACGATCACAGTAACTCACAATCTACTACTCCTGGGTTCAAGCCATTTACTCTTTTACAGATTCGCTTCAGTACGGATTCAAGCGACGGCCATATAGAGTTGCAATAATTGGTTTTGGCACCTTTCGGCCCCTTTCTCTCGCAGTGAGAAGTTTCAGAACGAGTTTACCGGGGCCCAACAAAGGATTTTGCTAGCTCTCAGAATCAACATGGCCACCGCTTTACTAAAGCAAATCTAGTGTAGTGAACAAAGCTGGTTGTGTATTGATCAAGTGCATTGATCAAGTGACGTTTAATTTAGTCTTCGTGTGTTGTTATGTAGACAGCCTTATGACACCGACTTGTCAGAGTAATTTTCGTGGGCGTACGGTAACTGTGACTCTAAAAAGGCTTCCCACTCTGAACCAATCAGAAAGCGAGAAAACTGACACCATTCAATCATGCTTGAATATGGAAGCCATTTTAAGACTCACGGCACTACTGTACGTTTCTCACTCAAACGAAAACCGCTTTATCTTTTTCCTACATGTATTATAATAATATTTGTTCAAATAATCTATTTAGTACTCCTTCTCTTCGAATATCCCTTTCTTTTACGATTACTTCTTTTACTTCCGGTCCTTGATTTTTTTGGCGCGCTATTTTTGTTGTTCGGTACCTGATCGTCCCAGTCTTTGCTAAGGTAGAACGCTGGGTCAGATAAACAAGGCGAGGTGGAAAGTAAAGTGATGTCATCAAACACTAACGGGTCCAAAGGGGGAGGGTGTCGTCCCCCACGAGGGGTGGGAGGGGCTGAGAGGGATTTTGACTTGACGTAACGTAATTCGGAAACATTATCAAATGATTCTCTGCGGCTGCAGCAGGTTTCTGAGCTGGAGCTATCACTGACTGATTCCTGCTCGCGTACTCGAACTAATGAGGGATTCTGTCCATTTCTCGACTCCATGTCAAGTGCTTCTTCAGCTTCCTCGACCGACACGGTCCTCGTGCGAGTTGAGTTAACAGCGTTGTCACTGACTCGCATCTCATCCACACCACCACTCCCAGGGGGAGGTGATTGCTCTAATACTTGTGCTAAGGCTTGAGCTTGCGATGTAGTTCTGTGTTTGCTTTGTTCGGCGCTCGGTGACCAGCAGTCTTCTGGTCCTGAAATAGTTGTAAAAGCGTCCGTTCGATCCCTCGACTCGACCCCATCCCTTTCCTCACTCGTTTGGCCGAGTGCATCCTGGGACGAGGATGGCGATACCATATATGGTTTACCCGATCCCAGATTGATATATGTTGGCGGTGTGATAGTATAATAGTGAGCAGGAGGTGTTGCCATGGCAGGCAGCTCTAGCAGCTGCGCAATATTATGCAGTTTGTTCTGCTTCAGCATTGTTCGCCGTCTTTGCAGGCGCTGTTTTGCGGATATGCATCGAATGTAATCATCAAAGACGAACTTGGCTGAAAGAATAGGTCGTGATCGGACCTTAGTGAGACTCCTGGCAGCAAAAGGCTGGTGGATAGTGATAAAAAGAGAGCGACTGTCCTCCTTGTCAGGAGCCGTCTCGACATCCTGAGGAAAATAAAACAGGCATGGAAACCGATTTTAGTTTTATAATAGAAAATCTTAGAACGATCTTTGGATATTGAATAGTGTTTTAGAACGGTACGGCAACGCTAATGTCCATGGCAAATGAGGGAAACGGAAGAGAGGGAAGGAAAAAGAAGGGAACAGAAGGGAAGGGAGGAAGAAACTCAGTAGGCTGCATGGTTGGTTTTAAACCGAAGGGGAGGGGGGGGAGTAAAAGATATAGTCGGAATCGGAGAATTCGGAAAGAAAGAAGTAAAAGATTAAGAAACGCAACATTTCATATTGAATATTTCATTTCCTATTTGGTCCTCTTGAAACAAAAAGGGCCGCATGTTGCTTTCAAACAGTTAAGGTACGAATATATTTCAAAGAGGCAAATAACGCAGGCGCCTGGCAACAACGCAGACACACAATAACGCAGGCTCACGTTAACGCAGGCTCTCATTAACGCAGCCCACGCTAACGCAGGATCACGATAAGCTCAGACTCACAGTGACACACTGCGCACCATAGCAATTTTGGCACAATAACGCAGGCTCAAAAAGAAGCGGTTGGTGATCTTGCAAACGTACTAAAGTTTTAAATAGGTGAAAGACGACCTACCTGAAGTCTTGCTACAAACTTGACGACCCCCCAGCCAAGCTTACTAGTGTCTGGCTCAACAAGAATAAACTGTGCCTCGTCGATGACTAAGAAACGCCTCATTCTCCTAGAAAAATAAAGGTATAAATCAAATAAATTCTCTTGACTAATGGGTACTGCGTATCGCGGGGGATTTGACACAGGCCACATTTTGCTTTAAGGGATTTTTTGCTTTTATCGGTCATCGGAGTAGGGGGTCAAAATTACACGGTTTTCAAAGTACGTTTAAAAAAAACATACATACATACAGCGTACATTCAGGGGAGGTTTCTCGATTATATTAATCGGAGGTTGAATAGAGTTGAGACTTATCAGAAAGGGAAAAAAGATTCGTTGAGGGGTATATAACAGTATGAAATGTTTACATACTTATCTTCCATTTGTACAGTACATGATATCAAATCACTGTTATCTGTAAAGAAAGAAGGACATTGAACCGATAAGCTATTAAAACTGCCTTAAAAGATAGTTATAAAAGGCATTCAATGTTTTCTTATTATAATATAGTGTATGTACCAGATATCTAAACGAAGGAAGGAAGGAAGACATATTTAACTCACTAAGATCAAGGACATCTTCTAAATGAACAGAGTATTCTACTTTTGATAGAGGAAGTCTTGTTTCAGTTTTCTTCAGTAGCGTGAGGCAAAGTTCGCGCATCATAAGGAACACCCTGATAGCCTGTTGACAAACAAGAACAAAAC